>VZQC01001874.1:221693-267660 GCA_009823505.1 Rhizomys pruinosus
TTCTGGTACAGTGGCTGCAATGGGTTTTGTCACTATCTTGGTTGAGTTTTTCTAGTCAACTGTCATTCTCACTGATCCATCTTGTCTTTTGCACAGGCCTAATTGGAGAGTTAAATGGAGGTGTGGTAGGAATCACCACCCCTGCATCTTTCAAATCCCTTGATGGTGCGCACTAATTTCTGCAATCCCCCGGGATACGATACTGTTTTTGGTTACATATTCCCTGGTAGAGGCAAACCATGGTTTCCATTTGGCCTTTCCAACCATATAGCCCTCACTCCACAGGTCAGGGAACCAATGTGGGGATTCTGAACCATTTTTAATATTATCTTCCCAATATATACATTCGTGGGACTGGGAAATTAACCACAGGATGAGTTCTGGGTATCCACTGGGCCCACCTGTGAGTCAGACTTCAGCCAAAATCTCCATTGTACACCTGAATTCCTCCATAGGCCCCTACTTTAACCCGAGGGCCACACATGCTTTTTGGGTCTCCTGGGATCAAGTGTCAAACTCAGAACCAGTATCCAAAGGCCCTCGAAAATCTGATTACTATCCTTTTCTCGTGTACAGTTACCCTAGTAAAAGGCCTCCATGTTCCCTCTGGGAAGGAAAAGGCGGACGGCAAAACAGCATAAACTCTTTGGTATTGTGACAAAGTCCTTCCTCATTGGAACCACGGCCACCCCTTCATTCAAGGGTTCTGGGTCTGTGAACTTCTCAAGTCTGGGAAACTGGTAATGGATGGGCTTCACTACTGCTGAAATCCAATGTTGACTTTCTGTCATTTGTTCTAGAGCTTTTCTGCTTATACAGATCAAATAAAAACTTAGTAGGCTTCTTATGTATTTGGTTCCTGGGAACACCATGATTAATTAGCCAGTTCCAAAGATCATTTCAGGTCATGCCATTATAAGCATTGTTTTGCCTTTGCCGCCCATTATGATAACTATGATAACTACGCTCATCTGGCCTTCTGCAATTCAGTGCTGCCACCTGACACCTACCCTGAGGTCCTGTTAAACCTATTATGTGTACATTTAATTTATGCAAGTGAGCAACAACTTCTCTAACTGTAAGTTCTGGCATAAGAAATAGAGCGAAAACAAAGCTCTTCAAATGTTCTGGTGTCTCTCTCAGTACTTTCCATCTTATAAACTCAGTGAAAAGCATGTCCTCTGGGTCCTCATATTGTGAAGAATGTGGTTTTACACTTCAAATCCACTCGATCATGCCCATCTGCCTGACCCTCACAATCCCTTCATTGATACTAAGCCAAGGAATATCAGGCATCTCTAACTCACTGTTAGTAGGCCATGTTTTAATGAATACGTCAGTCAACCATTCAAATAAACTTTTAACACCTTTTATAACTGCTTGAGCTTCCATGTTAAACCTAGAATCTCTACTCAGTGTGCTCATATTGATAAACTCAGTCTGATCCAATTTTATATTCCTTCCACCATTATCCCACACCCTTAAAATCCATTCCCACACATATTCCTTATGCTTCTGCTGGAATGAATCGGCAAACTCATTAATTTCTTTAGTGGTGTAGCGCACCTCCTCATGGGCCACACTTTCTATCTCACCTTGAGGGGCTTGCTTAGCCTTGTCTCTGGTTATAGGTCTAGAGGCAACAATTGTTGGGCCCTGAGGGACATTAGCTCCCACTGGAAGGGGGAGATTAGTTTCCTCAGGTAAGGGTGGGGAGGAGGGTTCTTCAGGGTGTGGATTCTCTGCTGAGGGTGGGGAGATTAATTCCTCAGATAAAGAAAATCCCTCATAATCTGAGGGTTCAAAATCCTCATCATTGTGGTTCTCTCACACATCTCCATCCCACATTTCATGGTTCCACCATTCCATTTCCCTACCAGTGCTCTGACTTTGACTGCTGACACTCTTTGTGGCTGGGAATTAAATTTGTGTTGTAAATCAGCCAAACGTATAATAAGGGCTCCAGCTTGATTTTCTGCTGCTTTAGCTCTTTGGCTGCTGGAGAGAAGATGCTCTTCCAGAACACACTTGGAAACTTTTAAACTGTTGTTTCGAATCTGGAGCTGGTTAATTTTATCACTGAGTTCCTTATTTTCCTCTATCATTTTATCCAGATATGCTAGAAGCAACCAGGCAACATCATTATTTTCCTTATTTTCCCACAATTTCTCAAACGTTTTATATATGGAGTTGCTAAATTCCTTGCTTCTCACAAGAGGCGAGTTAGGTGAGTCAAATGGATCTATCTTCATCATTACTTCAAATAGTCTGCACCAAGGATTATCATTCCTCTTCATGCCACCAGGAGAGCCTTCAGTAAGTCTAGGCTTCATTGGGTTCGAGAACTGGCTCCAGAAACTACCAAGCCCACTAAAGAAATTCATCCTTTCAATTCTGTTTCTCTAGAACCACTCCTGGTACCAAAATCTGTATTAGTCAGGGTTCTCTAAAGAAACAGAAGTAACAGGACGAATATATAGCTATATACAATTTATTGATTTGCTCACGTGACAGAGTTCAAGGAGTCCAACAGTAGACGCATCGCACTGGAGAGGCTGAGAATCCAGGGAACTGCTCAGTCCACAAGACTGGATGTCTCAGTAGTCCCAATCTGGTGCTGAAGGCCCGATGGATTCCAGGAGATCTGCTGGTCTCAGTACACACTGGGATCTGAAGGGTTGATCACAGCAGCAAGACAAACTCACCAATGAGAGAGAGGCAAGCCACAGGAAAAAAGGGACCAGCTCCCTTTGCCATGGCCTTTAATACTGCCTGCCAGCAGAAGGTAACGCCAACACTTGGGGTGGGCCATCTGGGTTGAGGTGGTCCAATCCGAAGATCCTTTTTCTCTTATTTGTTCCTTAGTCCAGTCAAGTTGACACCCAGGATTAACCATCACAGTCTCCATCTAGGTCCTTTTTGAGTTTTTCATTCTCTCTCCTTAGTTCTCTGACTTCTTTATTTTCTTTAATTTCTCTGCATAGGTCTGCAATTATTCTTCTAAGATCTGTTCCTTGGGTCACCTCAAGGGGGATCCCATTGTAGCTGCACCTTTCCCGTGTTGTCCCTTCATCATGTCCCTGGCATGTGGGTTTTCCTTTTTATTTTTATTTTTTGCCTGGATTCTGATTCAAATCACAAATGTCTTTTCACTGTGTTGAAGGTTTACTTTGCTTGCCTCCTTCAGATGCCCCTTTTTTTCCTCCTTGTTTATGGAGTGTTGACTTGTCTAGGTTTCAGGCTTTCAATTTTGTTTATGTATTGGATGTTGGAAGTCTAAGTCACTATTCCCTTCCTGTTTCGAAGGTTCTCCCAAAAAAATATCCACTTGGATACTCTCCTCTCAATTCCAGTTGTGGGGGGAATGCCTGACTTAGCCCACGCCCCAGTGCCTGTCTGGAGCGGTGCAGGGCTCTTACCTGTGCTTCAGGTGGTCTTAGCAAGCAAGGCTTGAACCTGAGCACCCCGCACAAGAACTTGGACACTATAGCGCCAGAGCCTCCGCTGGCTGCGTGAGGGAAGGGTGATCCTGCCTGGACAGCCACACCCTACAAGGGTTTAGGGTTTAGACCCAAGCAGCCCGGCCAACAGGACTGCTGTCACAAACCAGTGACTCACCCATCCAGCAACCCAAGAGTCAATCCACTCCACGCTCCCCTGTCTGGAGTGGCACTGGGTTCCTACCTGTACTTCAGATGGTCTTAGCAAGCAAGGCTCGAACCTGAGCACCGCACAAGAACTCGCTCACTATGGCACCCGCTTCTGATTTTCTAATGGAGCCAGTTTTTCTCCCACCTAAAAGTATCATTGACATTGAATAGGCAATCTTCTCTGGCCCACATCAACTTGAGTAACACACTGCAGCAGAAGGGAGCCACTTGTCACTCTCTTTCTCCTGCTTGGTTAAGAATACTCAAGCAGCCAGGCATGGTGGTGCATGCTTTTAATCCCTACACTCGAGAGGCAGAGGCAGGCAGATCTCTTTGAGTACAAAGCCAGCCTGGTCTACATAGTGAGCTCCAGGCCAGCTGAGACTAAAGGGAGACCCTGTCTCAAAAAGACGAAAAAAAAAAATGCTCAGGCAGTCCATAACTATTGGCATGTTACACAGTCCAGATTTTTGAGCACCCTGGATGAGAGTGCTGTGCTGACATAGTAGTCAGGGATAAAATGATGTTTGGGGGAATGTGGACTTCTGACTTCCTATAAATCACTGAAGTGATATTGTAGTAAACAGAGATCATCTCTTGGAACTTCCATCTCCTGCCTTGAAAAATGGTAGGACTCCATCAGTGTTCATCAAAAGGAGAAACAGAATACTGTGAGTAGGGGGAGGAATATTACCGTGTTGAGACCACCACTGGGAGATAGACCACACAGACTGGATTCCAATCAGCCAAATTAGCTTTTTTTTGGTCTTTTCGAAACAGGGTCTCCCTGTAGCCCCAGCTGTCCTGGAACTCACTCTGTAGACCAGGCTGGCCTTGAACCCACAAAGATCTGCCTGCCTCTGCCTCCCAAGTGCTAGGATTAAAGGCGTGCACCACCACGCCTGGTTCAGATTAGGTTTACTTAAGGTGGCCAGCCACGCCACCCCGGCTTGGGATCTGGAGGGTGTAGCCCCAACTTGGGCAGGTTTCACTTAAATAGGCAAAAACCATATTCTGGTGGACTTTCTTGAAAAATTCCAGTCGACAATAAAAAACTAAAAAGACCTTAAACTTTAGTTCCTGCAGCTAAGATAAGCAATTACCAGGTCACAGAGCAGGCAGTTGTCGATGTTAGGATAAACTGTTAGCAGGGGTCACAAGACATCTGTGGACAGGGGATTACAAAAATCAAGATAACCACCTGGCTCTTCCTGACTTGCTCTTCTCATCCAGGATTCCACCACTAAGATGGCGTTACCTAGGATACATACACCATGGCAAGATGCTTCCTTACTGTTTGCCGGGTCCACAAGAAGATGCCCAGTGTGGGCAAAGGTCTTAAAAAGTAATCATTTAAAATGGATTCTTTGACAAGTTCACACATGCATATAATGTGTTTAGATCATACTCCCTCCTCCAAGTCCTCCCTCTTATCCCCTCCCACCCCCTGAAACCTCTCCTTCTCTCCTCTTCTCTCTCTTTCTCTCCGCTCTTCCTCTTCCTCATCTTTTGTTGTTGTTGTTGTTTGTTTTCTGGAGACAGGGCCTCACAACATAGCCTCGGCTCGCCTTGAACTCATAGAATGTCTGCCTCTGCCTCCTGAGTGCTGGGATCAAAGGCACGCACCTCATTCCTGGCTTCCTCCTCTTTAATGTCTGACTACACCCCGCCCCCCATATTTCCCCTTTCCAGCAACGTTTAGCAGCCACAGCTCCTCAGCCAGGAGTGGGCTTCATGTGCCCTCCTCCTCCTGTTCTGGAATCAACTCCTCCTCAGGTCAAGAGAGCAGCAGCACTCCCCTCCCCAACACCCTGCCTGCTTTTGCTTTGTTTTTCTTTGTTTTGTTTTGTTTGTTTTGTTTTGTTTTGAGGTGGGTCTCATGTGGCCGGTCTGGTGCAGTACTCTTTATGTAGTTCAGCCCAATCTCAGAGTCATTCATGTCCCTCCAGCCTCAGCTCCTGAGGGGGTGGATGGGTATGTGTACCATTGCCAGCTTTTAAAGTCATTTTTTGCTTTGTTTTTTATTTTTTTATTTTTGAGATAGGGTCTTCCTGTAGTCCCAGCTGTCCTGGAATGAATTATATAGTCCGGGATGTCCTTGAGCTCTCAAAGATCTCCCTGAGTGCTGGGACTAAAGGCGTGAATTACCATGCACCATGCCTAGCTTCTTTTTTTTTAAATATTTTCTTTTTTGGTCTCTTTTTTGAGAGTGCATCTCCCTGGAGTCTCATCCCTGCCTCCCCAATGTTAGGATTAAAGGCATGCCCCCTTGTGTATGGGAGAAGTCTAGGGCTGAGCAGCACCCACAGGCCCTCACTTCATGTCGCCTTGTCATTTTGTGCTCACACAGTGGCAGGTACATGCACATCCCACCCCGAAGTGTAATGGGCTTCACCAGGACAGGGCTCATCTCCTCCGTCTTCCTCATCACACCAGCTCCTCACCAGCCTAATATACCGCATCTTTCACCTCAACATACCAAAGCCTGCTTCCTGCGCACGCCTGGGCTATCCTGCCTGAAGGCCTTTCCATCTGGTCCCAGACCATTCACAGTATGCTGGAATTTCCTGAGAGCTGGTGCTTCCGGAAGTGGACCACAGCCAATGACAAAGGAAATCTTGGGATCAATCTCCCCACTTTCTGGCCTGCTCTGTAGGAAGTCTAACACACCTGGTTACCAAGCTTCTCAGGCAGCACTGGCATCCAGTTGCCATCTGTGCCCTGGGGATCGGACTCTCTGGGCTCTTGTCTTACCTCCTCCCTATGGAGGTTCTTGGGGTCACGCACAGACTACACTGGTGTGCTTTTCTCAGGACTTGACTCTGGAGGAACTCTAAGGGAAATACAAACATCAGATCTCTAGCTCTATCATCTATTTACTCATCTGTCATCTATCTACTGTCTATCTACTGTCTATATAATATCTATCTATCTATCACCTATCATCTATTATCTATCTACCAATTTGTATCTATCTATTATCTATCTATGTACCATCTATCTACCACCCATCACTTATCTATCTACCATCTATCTACCATCTACCTACCACCTATCACATATCTATCTATCTACCATCTATTTATCTATAATCTATCTACCAATCTAACTACTATCTATCTTCTATCTATCTACCATCTATCTACTATCTATGTATATACCAACTATCTATCTACTATCTATTTATCTCCCTTCTGTCCTATCTACCTATTTACCTATCATCTATCTACCTATTTACTTATCATTTATCTACATATCTACCTGTTGTCATCTACCTATCTATCGTCTATCCATCTATTTCTATTATCTATCATCTATCATCTATCTATCATCTATCTATCTCATCTATGACTTACAATCTATCTCTACCTATAGATCCATATTCATGCATACTTATGAATATATAAGCACAAATATAGATGTACATAGGAATATATCTGTATGGTTATATGGATATATAATTTTTACATGAATCATAATAGCATATCTTGCTTTTCTTATTATGTATCTTGGTGGGTTTTCCTTATTAGCAAACAGAGTTATTCTTTTATTTTCAACATTGTATTTTATTATATAAGAATATAGACACTAATATTGATACTTTTCAGAGATTTTTGTTTGCCAGTGTTGCTAAAGTTATTAGTTTCTTTCAATGGAACTAGTATATCTTATGGAAAGTTCATTTAAAATTTTGATAGAGGACTAGAGAGAGAGGGCAGTGGTTGGAAGCATCTATTGCTCTTTCAGAGGACCCAGGTTCACTTCCCAGCATCCACATGGCAGCTAACAGCTATGTTAAGTCCAATTCCAGAGGACCCAGGTTCACTTCCCAGCACCCACATAGTGGCTAACAACCATCTGAAGTTCCGGTTCCAGAGGATCCAATGCCCTCTTCTGTCCTCTTCAGGCATTGCATGACAAAGATGCACTAACACACATGCAGGCAACACACTCATACACACAAAATAAAGCGAACTAAATTAAAAAAAATTAAAAAGAAATTGCCAAATCATTCTCCATAAAGCTTTACCAATTTATATCTTCTTGACCATGAAGCATAGAAATAGGAATTGACACCAGGCATAGTGGCTCATGTCTGTAGTCCCAGCACTTTGGAGGCTGGAGCAGAAGGACTACATCAGTTTCGAGGCCAGCCTGAACTACATAGTGAATTCTGAGTCAGCCTAGATTGTGCGACAGCAGTCCTGGACTTAGACCTATCTGGCATGTATGCCAGCTACCAATCTGCTTAGCACACTAGGCAGAGGAAAAAAATAATACAGGGGATGCCATGCCTTCTGCTAGCTCCTGCTCTGAATCACAAGATGCCTGCTTGTCAGCAGGCCCTTTTCTGCGTACGCCCCTTGAGTTGGGATGATGTGTGATGGTATGGAGGTCTAGAATTGGCCAATGGAAGGTGATGTCATCTGATGTAGAGGCTGCCTGCCCCAGACCTATTTAAGCTACTGGCTGTGTGGGGATAAACAGATTTTACAGATTTGCACCACTTGACGTGATTCCCCAAGCTATTACTGCATGTGCTCTTTGTAGCCAGCTTGATTGTGGGGCCATAGACCCCACAGCTGGCTCTTCAGCTCGTTTGGTCGTGGGAGCCAGGAAGTTGCACATTCAGGTGCGGGACCACCATCCCTCGGCTGTGTGTTTGCCTCTAGCCTCACTCATGCATGCCCTCTTCAGCATACTCAATATCTGGGTCAGCTGCCCCATAGTGGATGACAGTGTGGGATCTTGTCTCCAAACAAACAAATAGATAAACAACAAAAAAGCATCCGGATTCAGTCCTGCAAAGCTAGAAGATGGTTACCTTCAGCCTTGTTTCTGTGCAGCCACTTCACAACCTGTTCTCTCTTCTGGATCTTAGAGGGCCCAGCTCAGAGGCCCAGGGCACACACAACAGCCACACTGTGCAACTCCACATACGGAGAATCCTTCCTGGTTAAGTGTGATAGACAATGCTTTGATCCCCTCAGAAGTGAGGTTTCCATATGAGACCCAGCAACAGGGACACTTCCTTTGCTTAAATCTCTTGCAATTTAATCATAGAAATATGTTCAGGGAGTTCACTATGTGACAAAGTTTCTCTTCATCTTCTCACATGTCACTACAATACTGTAATGGAAATCATGTTCTTATTCCTGCTTTTTAATGGGAACTTTTTAAAGAGATGTTAACTGTGGATATCAGTGGAAGGAGGGAGGTCACAGCATGATTGATCTCTACAATGCCAACACTGCCTGGATTAACAACCTGCTCCATGTCATTAGCTGGTTTGCCTAAACCAAGTGGTGGTGCCTATTTCCAATGTTGTAATTTCCTCCCCTGTGAAAATATTGTTGTGAGAATGAATTTTGTTTAACAGAAAATGCCAAGAAAAGTTGGGACTATCAACACTGTCTAATGCTTAATTTAAGCTCAATTTTCTCGACAATTGTACCTATTTGTATCCAGTAGTTCAGTTCATTTTATAAAAATGATGAAATTTATATTTTGAAAATTAAAAAGTAACAGAATACATAAAACAAAGTTTTATTCTCAATGTACATTTAAAACTGTTGCTGGATCCACCTAAGCACTGTGATTGGTGGGAGTGTGGGTGCGGAGTGGGTGGAGTGCTGTGCTCCCCACATGGCGATTATACGAAATCTGCACTGACCCTGATAGTCATCTGCAGAAATCCAGGCTGTCTACATTCTAGAATAATTTGATTCACACCATCTGGCAGCTTGGGAAGAAAAGAAAACGAAGAAGAGGGAGAAGGAGCCGCAGCTACGCATCATGAATGTAATTCCTAATCTAAATGATGTACTCCCACTGCTTCGTGTAATCTGAGCCAAATTTCCGTACGTCAGCATCTCCTCCCTGCTGATTTTTCAAGTGCTATATGGTGCATCTGGCGGATGCTTATTGAATGTTCTTCAATGATGGTGACGTAAATGTATTTACTAAAATACACTGTATTGAAAAAGCAAGTTGTATATTGTGGCATTCTTTACCTTGCACTTGCATCAACTGGAGCACTCTGAAATATATGGATTAGGATTTCAAAGGACATGACTATGTCCTCAAATGTTCAAAGCATCATAATTACAGTGTTTACAAGCCACAGAGTCCATTTCCCTCTCATTAAACTAGAGAAGGCAGTCCAATGTTACTTTCTGCTAATAAGAGAAGAGAAGGGGGCTCTAGTGCACAGACTCCCTCCCATAGGAGGCAGAGGAATAGGTCTGTTTGCCCTGGAGCACGTAGGCTCTGACCTCCTTCTTCCTTCCTCTTGTCTGCTGTGACTTCCTAGAAGGGTAGTGGGGACATTATGGCTAACCAGGTTTAGCATCTCTTTTCCTGCTGTTATATCTGCTCTTAGATGGAATGTGTGGCCAAGGTTCATCTGGGGATTCAGGTCTGTAGGAAGGAAGGTGCCAGGTCCTCCAGCAGGTAGAGCAGAGAGGAGAGTTGGGCCAGCCTGTCTCTCCATCCTGGGCTGTACCGGATAGCAAGTGGAGTGTCGACGACCTGAAAAGAACCACAAGGGGGTCGGGAGTCTCGTCAAAGCAAGAACTCACTTTATTGAGTCAGGCAGCGGCTTATAAAGGCAAAGATCACAAGGGAACAGCCAATCATCTTAAAGGTCAAATAGCTAGAGCCAATCGGAAAAGTTTCAAAACAACCCTAGGCTGCGCCTACCTTACTTCCTTTAGTCCCCTCTTGTTTACTTAGGACCAGCTGGCCCACCTACCTTACTTCCTTTAGCGGCGGTCTTGTTTCCTTAAGGCCAGCTGATAAGGGCCCCCATTGTAAACAAGCCTGGCCCGGCTGCCTTACTTCCTTTAAGGTGTTGTTGCAAACTTTAGAGTAGGCTCAAGAAGTTGCCAGGGGCCTCATGGGCCAGGACAAAGCAGGCCCAACAGGAAGGGAAGTGTTATAGTTACTTTTCTTGTTTTTGTGACAAAATACCTGTCAGAATCAACTTAAGGAAGGAAGGGATTATTTTGGACCATAGCTGGAGGGTACATTTCCCCAGGTGAGGAAGGCCCAGTGGCAGGCAGGAGAGTGAGACGATTGGTCACACTGATACAGCAGAGAACCAGGTCCCCCAGGTGGGACCTTAATTTCATTCACAAAAGAATTTAAGAATGGACTCAATTGGAAGTTTTAGGACAGTTTTATTAGAATTTAAGGGAAAAGGCTCAGGGCAGGCCAGCTGTCAATTTTAGCAGCTGCCTTGAGCAGGAGAATAGAGGGGAGAAGAAAAAAGCCAGTGAAGTCATGCGGGAATGCTGCCCAGACAGACGCTATGTGGTGGACTGGAAGCCACGTGCCAGGGAGCAGAGGGAGCATTAGCGAAAAAGTCAAGAAATACCAGATGTTGGGGCAGCACAAAGCAGTAGGGAAAGCACGGTTGGAAGGGACATGAAGAAGAGACATTATGCTTTTCTGACTTCCAGAGAACTCATGTCTGTGACTGCCTTGGACCACAAACGCTGAATTAAAAGGTGGGGTTTCTGGGCTGGAAAAGTTGACCGTCTCACGTTAACTCTCTAGGTATTCTTCTCATCTCTATAGCGTGACTTAAGGTGAAGCCTTCCTAAGGCGGTCCTATAACGGTGTTCTGGCAAAACTGGAAGGTTGTGTCTTCATCCGGGCTGGGGTTCTAGTCTCCAGACCAGCCTTCTTCCAGGGCTTCCTGCCTCTATAATGATCCTCTGTGAGGAAGCAGAGGGAGATGAATGTTGGCACTTGGCTCGCTCTGTCCTCTTCATTCAGCCTGCCATCCCATGAAATGGTGCTGCCCTCATTTATGATGGGTCTTCACCTCAGTTTACCCAATCTGAAACACCTTTACAAACATGCTCAGAGATCTGTCTCTGTCTTCATTACTTTTCTGTTGCTGTGGTGAAATACCCCGACTAAAGCTGCTTGTAGAAGGAGGAGTTTGCTCTGGCTTAAATGTCCATCATGAGGGAGAGGGCAGAGGGCAAGGAGCTGGGAGATCACGTCTTCAATCAGGAGTGTAAGGCAGACAGTGAGCTGAAGATGTGGCCAGGCTACACTCTCAAAGTCTCCCCAATGATGCGATTCCTCGAATAAGGCTACATCTCCTAAAGGCTCCATAATGTCTGCAGAGTACACCATGTTCAAATATCCGAGCCTATGGGGAGAGTTCTCATTCAGTCCGTAGTCTCCTCTCCTAGCTGATTCCAGATCCCATCAAGTTGGCATCAATATTACCATCACAGGAAGGGAGCGGAATCTGGCAGAGGAAAAAGCTGATCTATGATACAGTCTCCATGGAGTTGTAGCCAGTTCTGTGGGATGTTAGGAATTGAGGACATCCCTGTAGCATTGGCCCAAGATGACATGAAGGACAGAGCATCCACACTTAACATTAGCCAGTCATCAAGCCAAAGCTGCTCTTGTCAGTTCAAACGGTGGCCAAACTGGGATTTCACTGGAGGCTGGCTGCTGGCTGAACTCTCAGAAGCTAGAAGGTCCGCCATGCTTGAGGGCAGCTTCGAAGCACATCCCTGTGTCCGTGTCCATCAAAGCAGGAAAGTCTCAGTGATGGTTTTTGAAGGGATGAGCCTGTTCAGAGCCTTGGGACAGACCTGTGAGGATAGGACAGGTTGTGACCTTTCTGTTGTGGTTTAGGGACAGTGAGAAGAGATCAGCTCATGAATGATGAAACAATCAGGTCTGCTTGTCCCAGGAGTATCAGAGTCTTCTCAATGCTCCTTGGCAAGGGAGCATTCCTAAGTTGATCAGGTCTAAGACATAGCTTTTGGTGAGACAGGGAATATTGCCTAGTCACATTACCTTTTTGGCTTGGGCCCTAGAAAATACAAAGCTAAATATACAACTCCTCTATAATAACACAGGTTTTTTTTTTTTTTTTTTAGTTTTCCAAATTGTCTTCTAAGCTAGGCATAGTAGCCCAAAACCTGGCACTTGGGATAAAGGCAGGGGAATCATGAACTCAAGAACAGCCTGAGCTATAGAGTGAGACTGTGTGTCAACAAACAAACATGTTTTCTCTCTCTCTCTCTCTTTCTCTCTCTCTCTCTTTCTTCCCCTAAATGACATCCTGTCCCCACGCATCCTTGCCGCGATGATTGTGGGTTTTTACTGTTGTCGGTGGTGGTGGTGGTCTTTTTGAGACAGGATTTCCCTGTACCCACAGCTGGCCTGGAACTCAATTTGTAGTCCAGGTTGGCCTCTATCTCACAAAGATCCACCTGCTTCTGCCTCCTATGTGCTGGGATTAAAGGCATGTGCCACCATGCCCGGCCTGGTGCTTATGCGTCAACATTTATTTATGTCTTCCCATTTTAATTTAGATTTCAAGCAGTACCCTCTAACCTTTATGGGTCAAGGCCAAGCACAAACACATACATACCAATTATCTTCTCAGAACACTCAGTGTTTGGGGACCCAGTCTCACTGACAGTGTCTATCTTGTGTTGTGACATCACGGGTGATGGATGAGACCTGCAGGATTAATTGGGGATCTTTGGCAGTATGTCTTCACCTTAGAACTATTGTCCTGTTTCAACAGTCTACAGTAGTCACAGATTCAGGCTCTGGAGAACATTAATGCTCACAGCAAATAGTTGTATAGGTTCTATGTAATGCAATCTTGTGTCTTTGATTTAGTTATATATTAAATATAAACTTTAAAAGTACCAATGTTATATCTATTCTTAGTCAGACTCTAATGATTTGGCTATACAAAACAAAACAAAAAAAATCAACATTTGGAATCTTTGGAGCGAGCAATATCTGGTCCCAACCCTTAGTCTCCGTGGGTTAGATAGGGCTAATCTCTGTAGAGTGCCTAGGTAACCCTGTTGCTATGGTTTAGATGGAGTTTGTCCTCCAACAATTCATGTGTTGGGAGCTGTGTAATGATGTTACAGTGGTGGGGTAGCTGAAAAAGCGTCATCAATAGGCATCAAGTATGTGAACACTTGGCCCTTGCTGTTGGTGCTTTTGAGGTTTAGGAGATGCATTCTTGCTGGGGGAGCACATTACTGGGGTGAGCTTTGGGAGTTCATAGCCCCATCCCATTTCCAGGATTTCCCTCTCTGCTACCTGGGCCTGAGTCCTCAGCTTTCTGTTCCCACCGCTTCCCTGCCATGATGGACTCCTCTCCCTCTGGAACTCTAAGCCCATGAAACTCTTCCTTTCATAAGTTGCCTTGGTCATGGTGTTTTATCAGCACAACAGAAAACCAATAGAGGTAGTGGAACCTTCTAGAAGTGGGACTTCTGAAAGGTCATGAAGGCCTGTCTCCTCAGTGTGAGTTGTTATATAAGACAGCCCACGTGCTTGGACTCTGCGTGCACACACAGTTCCCCTCCGGATTCATCTTGTGATGCAGCCAAGGGGGCCTCCTCAGGACAGCAGACCCATGGCGTTTGGATCCCATTGTCCCTAGTACCATGAACCAAAGCAATATCTTCTCTGTAAATTACTTAGTCCTTGGGAGATTTAGTCCTAGCAACCCAAAACAGATTAAGACATTTATCTCTGCATTAGGAGACAGCAACAATGAATAACATTGTCAAAACCAAATTATTGTCTTTTTTTGAGAAAGGGTCTCACTACGTATCCCTGGCTGGCCTGGACTTGCTATGCAGATCAGGCTGGCTTCAAACCCTCAGACATCTACCTGCTTCTGCCTCTCCAGTGATTAAAGGCATGCACCACAATGCTGGCCTCAGAGCAAAACTGTTCTTGAAAAATGTAGGAGCTGAGGAGATGGCTTGGTAAAGTGCTTGCATTGCAAGAACCTGAGTCCAGTCCCCAGAACCCATGTCAAAAAAGCCAAGAAGAGCCACAAGTGCTTGTAACGCCCACTCTGGAGGGGTAGAGATGGATGGATGGACTCCCAGGGATTGCTGGCCAGGGAACCTAGCCTAACCTAAGAGTACCAGCTATCTGGGAGACACTGCTTCAAGCACCGGAGGCAACGGCCAAGCTTGCCTTCTGGCTTCAGCAGGCATGTGCACCCCCCCACCCCCCCACCCTCCCCACCCCACCCCGGTCAGCACACCTAAAGAGAAAATAAGAGAAAAGAAAAAGGCAGCTCCTTTCCGTGCTGATTCAGGCTTTGCGTTTAAGATGAACAACAACACCAGTCAAGTAGTCGTGTGGTTTTCTTGGAGGGACATAGACCTGGTATTGTTCGGAATAAACCCACATGATGGAGAATAAATAATGTTTTCTAGCTGCTGCGGGGGGTGGGAGGGGGCAGGCTTGTGGACATCCACCCCAGCATACTGTAGCCTTGTGGGTGCTACAGTTCCATTGGGTTGGGTCTGCCCAGATATATGTGTGCCATTTAAACCCCAGGGTCTGTAGTCTGTCTCCAGAGCAGAAGGGAAATTCTTTCTTTAAAAAATATAATTTTTTTACTTCATGTGTATGAGTGTATTGCCTGCATGTGTGTAAGTGTACTTATACTGTATAATGCCCGTGGAGGTCAGAAGACGGTGTCAGAGCCCCTGGAACTGGAGTTATGGACAGTTGTTAGCTGTCATGTGAGTGTTGGGAACTGAACCTGGGACCTCTGTAAGAGCAGCCAGTGCTCTTAACCACTGAGCCATCTCTCCAGCCTCAGAAGGGAAGTTCTTATGAACTCCTAAGTAGCTACATATTTGGGCAGAGCTGTGGAGTGTAGCTCTCCACTTCCACTTTCTGTGTCTGAATATCATCTATTCACTCACCAAATACTAACTCAAGCCTGATTGTCCCACACATGAACCCCACCTCAAGCCTTTTCTTTTTGCCGGTTTCTCTAGCTTTTAATATGGGATCAACCCTATGAAGCCATTTGTACAACTTTCATAATATACATGTTACCAGTTGAGCTGAAGGTATCAACACTTTATGCACTAGATACAGCACCAAAAATAGAGTGTGATGCGAAGGACAAAAATATGTCACAGACACCTTCTGTCCTGTTCCTATTGTGGAACTGAGTACCTTACAAAGAGAGTCACTTTACCGTTTCCCCAGGTTTTGGGGCCCAGACTGCGTGAAGGACTGCCCGCCAGGAGTCCCCACACAGTTAAGTCGGTGGCTGGAGCTGGGGTCTGCATGGAAGCTTTTTCCTTCTAGTGTCTGGGAACTTGCTGGTGCCATTATGGAGGGAGGGGGCAGCAGCCTCTCTCGTGACCTAAGCAATGTGCAGCATCACACTGGCAGCCTGGCATCCATCCTCTGTCAAGAGCAGGAGCACGAGTGCCCGCTCTTCACCAGGAAGGGGTCTGAGGACAGGGTCTGGAGACCATGGGCTCTGCAGGATCTCAGGACAGGCGAAGTGTCTGTGCTGGGTGGCTTCCTTCCAACGCCTGGTCCTGACTGCACAGGGAGTCCCAACTAGGTATGTGCAGGCTGAAAGGAAAACTTGAATTGTGTAACTTGTGCAGCGCTTTTCCAGCCCAAAGAGGACTCATACATCTGTTTGGTGCTTGTGCCTGGCTGTGGTCATCTGTTTTGGCTTCCTAACACAGGGTCTGACTACGCAGCCTAGGTTAGCCTTGAACTCGAAATCCCTCCGCCTCTGCCACTGAACCCTGGAAGTACTGTCACATGCCACTCAGCCGGGCTGGAATTCTGTATCTTTATTTTACCCTGGAGCCCACTGACAACATGGTAAAAACCTATGGATTCCTCAGAATAATGTTTTCCAGTGCAAAAGTAAAAGAGTAGAATTACAAAGGAGCTGGTTGGGTGGCAACAGCTACTAAGCCATTTACTTAAACTATGATTTAATAATATCCGGCAGGCTGTAGCAGCAGGTCTTTATAAGTACTATAATTTCAAAGTTGTGAGGAGTGTAAATATTTAAAGACATGGATTGTAACAATTGTAACATGATATAAAGAGATTTGTGATTTCTATTGGTGACAAATTCATAAATACTGCTGGCTCGACTGCAGCCTGTTGCCCACAGTCATCCTGAAAGGAAATGCTAACCTTCAGTTAAAAGCTAGAGGAAATAAAGATTTTTTTCTTCTCCAGATTTGCAGGACGTTGTGCCAAGCTTGGAAGCCCTAAGCCCCCCTTGGGTCTTCTTGGCAGCAGAGCAGCTGGGATCCAGCCCTGGACACGCTAGGTGAGGCACAGGCAGGCAGGCTGGAGCTGGTTGTGGGCATGACAGTAGCAAGGTCTGGATCTACGAAGAGAAGGTTCTAGGAGAGGAAACTAGAAACCAAGGTCTCACAGGTCTCAGATAAAGCCTGAGGGGAAAAATTTCCTCTTTTTTGGATTGGTCAAAGAAACATTGTGCACACGTGTACACACACACACACACGTGTGCACACACACATGTACAGACACATGTACACATGTACACACACACACACAGTCATACTACCGTCACCACCATCACTGGGACTCACTGTATTGCACTTCGTTTCCCCATCCCCAGCCAATGAGATGGCTTTGTTGCTCTACAGCGACCCATCCCCCTTCCTGTACCATCTATATTTTATTCAGCACATATATAAGCAGAGTTTCTGCCACAGCACCTGCTCTGAGCCAGTTGGTACAGCCCCTCCTAGGGGGTTGAGGAACTAATTAACTTCATCACTCTCTGTGTGCCCAAATCCTAAATCAGATGAGAGAGCTGTGCATGAGGATGTGGATATCAAAACATCTGCTTTATTGCAATTAAAATCGGCAGCAGACGACTTGGCTCAGATTGGCTCCTTGCTCTCTGCCTCTAACCAGCTGAAGCTCGGAACCTGCAGGGAAGGTCGGTGTCTCTCGGACGCTGAGACTTCTCTAGGTTTGCTGCTTGAGTGGATCCAGGTAAGAATGACAGAGCTGAGGGGAGGCTTGTGCGCATGCGCACACACTTCCCTCCAGTATTCTAGATGGATTTGGTCCTCTCAGTGTAGAATCACAGTCATCGCCTGCCACTCGCCCACGAGGTAACTTACCCCACTCTCAACATGAGGAATAAGGAGCACGCCAAAGACCAGGAATGCTGAGGGGAATCTCCAAATTCATACCCAGGTCTAAGTAACTCATTTATTAAGATTAGGAGTAAGAAGAGGCGGATCGCCGGGCGTGGTGGCGGACGCCTTTAATCCTAGCACTTGGGAGGCAGAGGGAGGCGGATCTTTGTGAGTTCAAGGCCAGCCTGGTCTACAGAGTGAGTTCCAGGACAGCTGGGACTACAGGGAGGCCCTGTCTCAAAAAGACCAAAAAAAAAAAAAAAAAAAAAAAAAAAAAAAGAGGCGGATCAAGATTTTCTTTCTCATAATAGACATATATAAAATGTCGGGGGCTCAGCGGTTAAGAGCACCAACTGCTCTTGTAGAGGACCCGGGTTCTATTCCCAGCACCCACATAGTGGCTAAGAACCGTCTTTAACTCTAGTTCCAGGGGAATCTGACACCTTCTTCTGACCTCCGAAGCACACGGGTGCACCTACCTACATGCAGACAGTACACTCATACACATTAAATAAAATTTTTAAGTTAATACATAAAAAATAAAGTTAATACCTAAATCTCATTGATCCTCACTACCATGCTCTTTGTAGAGGTTGAAGCACATGAAATTGTCACTACCTGGCCATTTGGACCTACAAAGATGGCGACTTGTATCCTTCGACCTGATGGCTCCTCACCTTACATACGGGATTTCTGGGGTGTATAATGTTAAGTGATTTGCAGGAAACCACATGGCCAGTAAGCCATCCATCCAGAGTTTACCTTGGGCTGACTCTGCAGCCTGTGGTAAGAGCTGCCCTGTACAATGGGGTACACAAGCCCCCAGAAAGGCCTCTGTCACAGCCCAGCAAGCCCCACCTTGTCTCTTGCCAGAAATAAAAGATAAAGAAATCAGTACTGTACAGGATCAGCCCCTGGAGTTGATTTGCTTACAGTTGATGGTCATTAAGTCTTTTGGGGACAGTAAGTCCCCCAGCTCCAAGGCATTTTATTTCCCAAGCAGGAGGAGGCCAGCTTGCTTGGGGTGTAAAAAGCCAGCCCTGTGCATCCAGTCTTTGCTCTTTATGAGCTAATTTGCACACACATTCTGCTAAACACCTGATCAAGGGTTTACTTGCTTCCTGAAGTTAACTTAATTCCTGCCCAGAATTAAGCCTGCTTATGATAGAATTCAGGGCCAGACGAGGTGTGGTGGCACAGGCCTTTAATCCCAGCACTCAGGAGGTAGAGGCAAGAGGATTTCTGTGAGTTCAAGGCCAGCCTGGTCTGCAGAGTAAGTTGCAGGACAGCTGGGGATGCAGGGAGAGTCTGTCTCAAAAAGAGACCAAAAAAAGAAGTCAGGGGGCCATGTCAGGCCAGTTTAAAGAAACGTTAGACGCTAAGGGCAGAGCAATCTGAGGTTCTTTTTTTGACTTTTTTTTCTGAGCATGAGCCCATCCTGGTCCTCGTCCCTGCACCCCCAGGACTAGGTCTTCACGAGATCCGACTGAGCCATGGGCAGTTAGGGCAGGGGGAGCTGTGTCCAGTCTGGGCAAGCTGCTCTTGCAGCTGGTCACCCCTTCGCCCCAGCTTTCCGTCTGGCTGGATGTGCCCCCTTCTACCGCTGCAGCCAGACGGCAATAATATCTTCTGCAGATTACTGATCTGTTAACAAGAATTCAGGGCTGGGGATGGGTAAAATACTGACCCATCATGAGGGAAACCTTGGGTTTGATCCTCAGCACTGCATAAACCACGTGTGGAGCAGGTACCTCCAATCCCAGCATCCCAAAGACTGAGGCAGGAGGACAGAACTTCACCATCACCCTCGGCTGCACAGAGAATTCAAGGTATCTTGGGATACATGAGACCCTAGTTTTTGAAAAATTATACAACAGTGTCATTAAGCTGCCTCAGTCCAGCCACAAACATGAGGCTTCCCTTACTTCTCAAGTAAGTCACTCTTGCAAAAATGACCAAGGACTTTGCTCCCGTGTTTAGAACAGTCACTGTCAGCACTCACCACTGCAGGACAGCCTATCGAGTGAACAGAACACTTGGCAGTGCTGGAGTGTTTCCCACTGTACTGTCCAACACAGTGGCAACTGGCTGCATAGAACATGTTTGAGCTACTTTTGTGCCACTGTGACCAAAATACTTGACAGAAATGAGGTGGGAGAGGCAATTTGGGGTTCATGGTCTCAAAAGACACCTTAGTTTCTTTTCCAGTTGCTATAATAAAACCCTGACAGAAGCAACTTAAGAAAGGGTCAGTTCCAGGTGACAGCCCATTTTCCGTGTCAGGAGTCTGAGGGAGTGGTCACATGGTATCCGTGATCAGGAACAGAGCAGTGTGTGGACGCATGCTAGCCCTTAGCTTGACCGTTTTTTCTTTCATCTCAAAGAGGGTGTACTGCATTCCAAACATAATGTTACCTGAAGTTAGAAGTAAGAGTGCGGCTGGAGAGATAGCCTAGTGGTTAAGAGCACTGACTCTCTTGCAGAGGACCCAGGTTCAATCCCCAGCATCCACATGGCGGCTGAGAACCGTCAGTAACTCCAATTCCAGGAGAACTCCAGTTTCAGGGGAATCTGACACCCTCTTCTGACCTCCGTGGCATTGCACGACACAGGTGCACAAACCTACATGCAGACAGTACATTCATACACATACAAAAATAAATAAAATTTTTAAAAATGTAAGAAGTAAGAGTGACAGGAGAAGAAGTAAAGGATCCACTCAGATTACTGCGGAAGTTCTGAATGGGTGCCCACTCGTCACAAGGAAACGATGTCTTACTGTCAGCGCTGACAAGTAACCGTGACAAAACCTGGGATGGCGCAGGAAAGACATTCTGCCACATCAACCCAGTAAACTGTAATCATTTGTAATGAGTCCATTAATTAACTCAGCACAAGAGGATACTGTAAAAACTCAAAAGCATTTGCCCAAGGAGTCCGCACAGCCCTCCCTCCTCTCCACTCACCAAGCTTACTGTATTCAAATGAGAAAAGTCAGTTTCAATCTTGTCTGAATTCCCCAAATTTTTACAAATGAAACATTTTAAGGGTCCAAATGTAGGAGCGTTCAGTGTGCAATAGGAGAGAAGCTCAACAGAGCACTGGGGGCCCGAGTGCCGGGGGGCAGAGCAGCCTTGAGTGTTCGCTGAATACCAGTGCCCACAAAGACGGGTTCTCTGTCTTCAGGCACGTATATAATTTAATCAGCAATGGACAATGTAATTATAAAAAGAAGTAACATCGACTGATGTGAATTACAGTTAAGGTGTGTATTTCTCTATTCAATAGCTGCTAAAGAAGAGATGCTTCCAAATTCGGGGCCATTACCAAAGTGTAAAATCATTCTAAAAATGACATAAAAAATAAACACTAAAACAAGGAATGCAGCTCTTTATTTTATTTTACTTTATTTTATGTATAGCGGTGTGTCGCCTGCATGTATATAAGTGCACCCATGTTATGTAATACACACAGAGATCAGAATAAGGTGTCAGATCTTCTGGAATTGGAGTTATGAATGGTCGTTAGCTGCCATGTGCATGCTGGGAACCAAATCCCTGTCCTCCTTAAGAACAAACAATGCTCTTAACCACCTAGCCATCTCTACAGCCCCAGAGAATGCAGCTCTTTGTGTGTGTGTGTGAGAGAGAGAGAGAGAGAGAGAGAGAGAGAGAAGGTGATGAGAAGCTCTTACTAAAAGGTGACCGTGAATTAGTTTATGCATGGTATTTATTTGCCAAAATGGGTTTTATACATTGTCTGAAACCTGATGTGAATAGAAAGTTTTTAGAAAAACTGACCATCCTGCAAGGCTGACCAACCATTTAGTACTTCAATGACTGGAGAGTTTGGAATGCTGCAGATCCAGAGTCTGTTTACAGTTTCTCTTGGGCCATGTTTAGCTCACAAATAGCTACTACTTGCCCACCTCTGTTTCTGATGTAACATCTTGTGTATTAACAAAGAAACACTGTACTAACCGAAAGTCTGAGTGTTGCCAGATAGTGTCTGAGGGCTGTAGCTGAGACTTTGCCTTATCTTCCTACTTAATGTTTCTATCAATGTATTTGAAACATATCTTCATTTGTGACTTCTTTTTGTTCTGTTACTATAAAAATTTCATGAAACTGTTATCATACTGGAACATGGAATTTGGTGTAACCTTTACCTCACTTTCTTCCCCAGGCCATGACCACTCATATTTGGGTCCAAAATAAACTCTCTTATCCCCTCTGAGGTAATAGCTACACTTTTGCATTGACACTGGCTTTCCTTTTTTGACAAATTATGAGCATGTTTTTATGGTAATAGGTAAACAACCACAAATCATCTTCTTTGGGGGCTGGAAAGATGGCTCAGCAGTTAAGAGTGCCAACTGCTCTTGTGGAGGACCCAGGTTTGATTCCCAGAACCCACATGGCAGCTAACAAGCATCTGTAACTTCAATTCCAGGGGCTCTAGTGACCACTTCTGAGTTTTTCAGACATTGCCTGACACATACATGCAGGTAATATGCTCATACACATTACAGATTAATAAAATATTAAAAAAATCTTCTTTTGCAGGCCTGGTGCTGCATGCCTTTACTCCCAGCAGAGGGAGGCAGAGGCAGGCAAATCTCTGTGAGTTCAAGGCCAGCCTGGTCTACATAGCAAGTTCCAGGCCAGCTGGGGGTACCCAGAGACCCTTTCTCAAAAAGAACAAAAAAGAAAAGAAAAAAAATCTTCTTTTAAGATATATTATTTTAGTTTATGTGTGTGTTTGGCTGCATGTATGTATGCATGTATATATGTGTGTGTGTTTGGGTGCATGTATGTATATGTATGTGCACCACTTGAACCTATGCTCTTGTAGGCCAGAAGAGGATATGGTATCCCTGGAACTGGAGTTGTGGGCCATTGTTAGCCACCATGTAGGTGCTAGAACAGAACCTGGGTTCTCTGCAAGAGCAGCAAGGACTCTTGATGAGAACAGGAGATGGAAATTGCTTAAGCAGTTTAGAGTAAAAAGAACCCAAGGGAAGTGGCTTGTTCTTTCTTGGGAAAGAGCTGGAAACATCCCCGGAGCTGCCAGTGTACTCGTCCTGGCCTGAGGCCAGAGATAGCAGTGCTATCTAAGCCAGAGCGACTCTGGTGCCACCGCAGCCAGAGCCTGGGGTGCCAGGACAGGAGTCTGGCTGTATTTTTTCCCTTACCTCTTTTCCCTAAAGGAGTACCCTGTTTCTGGAAGCCATGCTGACGATGTGACCAGAACCTCCGGGGTCCTGGACACTTGGACGGGAACTTTACTGACCAGCTCACCTCTCTTCTCCTCACTCCACTAAAGCCTTGGTAACTCCAGAGCAATGAGGTTCAGTGGAACCCCATTCCTGGGTGCTGTACAGGAGCTCTGCCTTCTTTCTCTCTCTTAAGCTCCCTCCAATAAAATACTTCTTTCTAAAACTCACCCCTGTGGTCCCTGAATTTCATTCTTCCAATTCCAAAGACAACACAGAAGCCTCTGGCTTGACATGGCTTTGGTGGCCATTGAGTTTCTGGGACCCTAGTCTCTCAAGCTAAGACAAGAAAGACTCCATTGCTCTCAAAGACACGCTGATATTCCATGTCAAATTGATACAAAGAACTGCAGATGTTGCTGTGACAAATATGTGGAGATGAGGACTGAACTCTGGAACTGAGCACTGGGCTGGAAGTGGATGAATCTGGACGGGCAGACGAGAAAGAGCCTTCGTGTCATGGTTGGAGCCTGTAGGGTGACACTGGCACATGGCTCAGAAGAGAGCAGCAGGACAAGTACGCTTTTCTCTGAGATTGTTTAAGTGGCTAGAGTCAGAAGGTCGGCAGAAATCTGGCCATTCTGATGAAGTTCCACTGCAGATGCAGGCAGGCAGGCTCCGAGGACGGGCCATCTAGGCCATGCAGTGTTCCCACATACTGGATGCCCATCTAGGCCATGCAGTGTTCCCACATACTGGATGCCCATCTAGGCTATGCAGTGTTCCCACATACTGGATGCCCATCTAGGCCATGCAGTGTGCCTACATACTGATGGTCCATCTAGGCCATGCAGTGTGCCCGCATACTGGATGCCCATCTAGGCCATGCAGTGTGCCCGATGGTCCATCTAGGCTATGCAGTGTTCCCACATACTGGATGGGCCATCTAGGCCATGCAGTGTTCCCACACACTGGATGCCCACCTAGGCCATGCAGTGTGGCAACATACTGATGGTCCATCTAGGCTATGCAGTGTTCCCACACACGGGATGGTCCATCTAGGCCATGCGGTGTTCCCACACACTGGATGGTCCATCTAGGCCATGCGGTGTTCCCACACACTGGATGGTCCATCTGGGCCATTCAGTGTTCCCACACACTGGATGCCCATCTAGGCCATGCAGTGTTCCCACATACTGGATGGGCCATCTAAGCCATACAGTGTTCCCACACACTGGATGGTCCATCTAGGCCATGCAATGTTCTCACATACTGGATGGTTCATCTAAGCCATGCAGTGTGCCCACATACTGGATGGGCAATCTAGGCCATGCAGTGTTCCCACACACTGGATGGGCCATCTAGGCCATGCAGTGTTCCCACACACTGGATGGTCCATCTAGGCCATGCAGTGTTCCCACACACTGGATGGTCCATCTAGGCCATGCAGTGTGCCCACATACTGGATGTGCCATGTAGGCCATGCAGTGTTCCCACATACTGGATGCCCATCTAGGCCATGCAGTGTGCCCGAAGGTCCATCTAGACTATGCAGTGTTCCCACATACTGGATGGGCCATGTAGGCCATGCAGTGTTCCCACACACTGGATGCCCACCTAGGCCATGCAGTGTGCCCACATACTGATGGTCCATCTAGGCTATGCAGTGTTCCCACACACTGGATGCCCATCTAGGCCATTCAGTGTTCCCACACACTGGATGCCCATCTAGGCCATGCAGTGTTCCCATACACTGGATGGGCCATGTAGGCCATGCAGTGTTCCCACACACTGGATGGTCCATCTGGGCCATTCAGTGTTCCCACACACTGGATGAGCCATCTAGGCCATACAGTGTTCCCACACACTGGATGGGCCATCTAGGCCATGCAGTGTTCCCACATACTGGATGGTTCATCTAGGCCATGCAGTGTGCCCACATACTAGACCCACATACTAGATAGGCCATCTAGGCCAGGCAGTGTTCCCACACACTGGATGCCCATCTAGGCCAGGCAGTGTTCCCACACACTGGATGCCCATCTAGGCCAGGCAGTGTTCCCACACACTGGATGATCCATCTAGGCCATGCAGTGTTCCCACACACTGGATGGTCCATCTAGGCCATGCAGTGTTCCCACATACTGGATGGTCCATCTAGGCCATGCAGTGTGCCCACACACTGGATGGTCCATCTAGGCCATGCAGTGTTCCCACATACTGGATGGGCCATGTAGGCCATGCAGTGTTCCCACATACTGGATGGGCCATGTAGGCCATGCAGTGTTCCCGCATACTGGATGGGCCATGTAGGCCATGCAGTGTTCCCACATACTGGATGGGCCTTCTAGTCTATGCAGCATGCCCACACACTGGATGGCCATATAGTCTATGCAGCGTGCCCATATACTGGATGGCCATATAGGCTATGCAGCCTGCCCACATACTCAGGCTCTGTGGAAGGTGGAACTTAAGGGTAGCCAGCTAGGATATAAACATAAATAGCCAAGCAGCAAAGTGTTTGAACTGCTGCCTAGATACTTCGGTTTTGTCTTATGTTGTTTCAGTCTCTGTGTGTATGTGTGTATGTGTGTGTGTGTGTGTGTATACTTATAAATGTCTTCTACTGTTTTCTACCTTTTTTGTGTGTGACAAGGTCTCTCACAGAACCTGGATATTGGCTACACTGGCTGGACAGCCAGCCCCCAGGATCTTCATGTTCCGACCTCCCAGAGCTGGGATTATAGACATGCATTATCATGAGTGGTTTTCCACATGGGGGCTAAGGATTCCAATGCAGGTCCCCAAGCATGTGACCCACCATCTTCCGAACCCTCCATTACATGGCCACTTCTTAACCGCACACAGCGAGCTGGGGGAGGGTAGACATTATTTAGAAAGGATATATAATTAAAGGGGAAGCCAAGGGGCAATACCTGGGAAATATGCAGGTTGGCCATATAAAGAGTAGATGGGGGGAATGGGAGGGCCTGAGCAAGTGTTCATTAGCGATTCAGAGACACAGGGAGCTGAATAACAAGAAGACAAAGAGGGAAAGAGCCCAGGGACATTTAGAGACTATCAAGGCCACTCCCTTCATCAGAGACACTGCCAGTGAGAGCCTTAGGAGCAAGAGGACTAACTGCCCCCACCACCACCCCCCACCCCCGACAGCCTTGGGAATATGCTCCCTATACCCTAGAGCAACATTCCTTCCTTATCATTGGCTCAAGCCAACCCAAGGGTGTGGCTCAGCTGCCACTCTGAAGGCTCAGGTCACCAATGCTGGCTCTAGATACCCACATGGGACTAGCCCTGCAGGTGTGCAGAAAGTAAAGACTGTAGGGCGTGGCTTCCTCTATCTAGGACTCAAAGGATGTTGAGGCCAGTGTAGAGCTCAGGCAGACTCTTGTCTTGGGGTCAGAAGCACTCTAGAGCCTCTCCTAGGCCAATGCCCAGCAGAAATGTGGGTTCGAAGCTGGATCTGGCTCAGAGAGCCCTTTCCAGAGCAAGGCCTGGTTTAGCCTGAAGGGTAAGCCCATCCCTGAGACCCCAGAACTGCAGACCTGTGAGTTTGAATTGACCCTGGGAGAAGGCTGGGTATGGGATCCACTCTGGGAGAGTTGTTACGTGCTGAGTACCCTACCGCACAGACAGGAAGGCGGAGTCCTCAAGGGCTATAGAGACCCAGTCCTCACCTCAGTGACACCCAGGAAAAGGGACACCAAGTGAACAAGATAGGTCATTCTGCAGCTTCGAGACTTAATTTTGTGTTCTTCTTGCGTCTGGGGCTTACTTGGGACCAGTTACTTCTTCCTTTCAGGCTTTCCTTTTTGGAATGGGCAGGTCTTTCTTCCCACTGAGTACCAGGATTTGGAAGTAGATTACAAGACTTGTTAGCTAGAGGGAATTTGACTAGGGAAATATGGAGCCTCAGTCTCCTCAAGTCTGATTTAGATAAGACGGAACTTTGGACTTTTGAGTTGGTGGTGGAACAAGTTAAGATTTGGGGGACCTTTGGGATAAAATTAACACAGTTTGTACCAGAAGGACATGGATTTGGGGGAGCCAGGGGTGCAAAGTTATAACCGAATGTCCCCTACCAAATTCATGGTGAGACATCTCTGCAGATAATGTGCTTGCTATGCAAGTCAGATGACCTAATTCAACCCTAAAACTGACATAAAGGCAGAAGGACAGGACTGAGACTACAGGATAGTCCTTTAACCATCACAATGCACTGGCATACATATGTACATACATAAAAACAAAGATAAAATACAACTCATGTTAAAACTTCCTTGGGCTGGGGATGTTGCTCAGTTCAAGATCATCTTGAGATACCCAAGACACTCTGAAAAGAGAGAAAGAGAGAGAAGGAAAGTGTTGACTGACCACTGTAAAAACATTGATTTATTTTTATTTTACATCTGACTTCGTAGCCTTCAGAACTGTGACTCAAATAAGTGTCTCTTCTTTGTGAATCACTCAGTCTGTGTTTTTCTGTCGTAAGACCAGAACATGGACCAAGACAATGGATTCTTTTTGTTGTTGTTATTTCTTTTTTGTTTTTGTTTTTGTTTTTTGAGACAGGGCTCCCTGTAGTCCCAGCTGTCCTAGAACTCACTGTGTAGACCAGGTTGGCTTTGAACTCACAGAGATCCACCTGCCTCCACCTCCCAAGTGATAGGATTAAGGCATGTGCCACCACATCCAGCAAGACAGTGGATTCTTTTTTTAAAAATTGTATTTATTTTATGTGTATGAATGTACTGTCTGCATGCAGGTTTGTGCACCCGTGTTGTGCAATGCCACGGAGGTCAGAAGAGGGAGTTGGATTCCCCTGGAACTGGAGTTAAAGACGGTTCTCAGCTGCCATGTGGGTGCTGGGGATCGAACCCGGGTCCTCTGCAAGAGCAGTCGGCGTTCTTAACCTCTAGGCCATCTCCAGTGGATTCTTAATGCATCTTGAATCACATGATTTTAATGATACATGTAAGCTTTTTAGTTAAATCACATATGAGCTGACCAGATGGCTTGTGTTTAAGCTTTCCAAACTTTTTGTTCAGAGAGGGGCACATGCTCTGTCCTTATACACAACCACAGCATCATTACAGATGAATTCTTTGGCATATTTTCATAATAGCAGCTGAATGACTGGATGCCTATTGTTGCGATTTTCTTCCCCCTGGGGTTCTTGTCTTGTAACTACCAAGAACGATAGACGACAAGGTGTGAACAAAGCATGCTCTACCAAGGACAAATCTCTGCAACCGAGGGGAAAACTCAAAGTGGGTTGCCACGGCGGAAGCTGAAGCTAGAGGCTTTTGTATGCTTGGGTGGGCTCCATTGGCTTGTGTATATGCAGACTAGGGGAAAGGTCAGGGCCCACCAAACCGGAAGGGACCACAACTAGGCCTGCAGCTCTGTCCAGGAAGGTGAAACAAGGAAGGCAGAGTGAAAACGTGCATACTCTTCAGTTTCCTGCATCCTGTCCATTGCTGACTGCCGGCTCTCCTTGCACCTAGGGCTTCTTCCACCGCCATCTTGAGTGTGTGCCAGGCAAGCTAAAGGCTTATTGTTATTTGGTTTTTATTTTTATCATTTTACTTGTTTTTAAAAGATCTATTTATTTTGCCGGGCGTGGTGGCCCACGCCTTTAATCCTAGCACTTGGGAGGCAGAGGCAGGAGGATCTTTGTGAGTTCAAGGCCAGCCTGGTCTACAGAGTGAGTTCCAGGACAGCTGGGACTACAGGGAGACCCTGTCTCGAAAAGACCAAAGATAAATAAATAAATAAATAAATAAAATAAAAGATCTATTTATTTTAAGATTTATTATATTTTTTCATGTGCACTGCTGTTTTGCTTGCATGTATATAAATATGCCAGATGCATGCAATATCTATGTAAACTAAGGGCTCCAGATCCCCAGAACTGAAGTTACAGATGGTTGTCAGCTGCCATGTGAGTGCTGGGAACTGAACCCTTGTACTTTTTTGTTGTTGGTGGTGGTTCTCTTTGAGACAGGTTTCCCTGTACTTCAGCTGGCCTGACTAGCTGTGTACACCAGACTGGCCTCCATCTCACAGAGATCTTCCTGCCTCTGCCTCCTGAGTGCTGGGATTAAAGGCATGTACCACTAGTCCTGGTCCACAGGACGTGCTCTGAACTGCCGAGCCATCGCCTCAATCCTTTATTATTTAGTGTGTGTGTTTGCGCACCTGTGTGTGTGTGTGTGTGTGTGTGTGTGTGTGTGTGTGTGTGTGCGTGCATGCGTCTGTGTGTGTTTCACCTGTCATGGTGCATATGTGGAGATCAGAGGACAACCTGCTGGAGTCAGCTCTCTCCCTTCAAAATGTGGGTCCCAAGGATTAAACCCCATCATCAGGTTTGTGTAGCAAGTACCTGTATCCACTAAGCCATCTCTCTGGCTTGTATCTAGTCTTTAGAACAAACCTTTCATTTGTTATCTCCCTAAAATTATTATCTCCCTAAAAGCTCAAAGAGGCTTCTCCTAAAGTCACACCAGAAAGAGTGGCAGGCAAAAGTCTGAAGCAGCTTTTCCGGTTTCTACTACTCCTGTCTTTCCACTGAACCAAGTCACTTCCCCTCCAAAGAGATAAGAGTTCCCTTTTCGATAACAGGCGCCCTGCACATTCTGAGGGTGAGGTTTAATCTAGAATTCCCCTAGACTCCAGGCAAAGGACAACAGTACTTTTCTTCTGCCTCATGGAAAAACCCATAAGCCTTGGCTTACTCCCTTTCTTCATTTCCCTTTCCCTACATCTGGCTAATCTTTCCTTGTGGGGGAGATAATCCAGGTGTTCACTTGTTGATGTTGACTCAGGCTAGAGACTCACCCTAGCTGGTGTGGAAAGACATCCCTGCCCCGCCTTTCCCTCCCTCGCTCTTCATTCCTCCCCCACACGTGAACTGGTTTGAATCTCATTGACATGACCAGCTCATGTTTGCACACTTCTGCTGATCCAGAGCCTGTTGTCAGGACAGATTCACGTGACGCCCTGTTCTCTGGTCCCCCCCGAGACGGCACTCATGGAAATTATTGACATGCAACTACTAAGGACACGGGGACAAGGAGCAGAAGGCAAGAGCTTAGCAGAGAAGCGCCAGATATTTCACAACTAGAAACTGGCCAGGTTTTTCTCTTCTGATGAGGATGCCCTTTGAGGACGAATGCCTTGAGCATTTCCAGTTAAGAACGTAAAGAGGATTAATACAAATAGCATTTATGTTTGCAGGGCAGTTCCCAAAGCACCTTCCTGTGGCCTTCCCTCAAATCGTGAAATAGGCCACAGACCATTGTTTCCACTGCAGACAAAAGATCATGTAACACCTGTCTGTAATGGTAGATTAAAAAGCAACTGCCCTGGTCGCCCAGCTGGTGCTTGGCCAAGCTGAAACTAAAGTCCAAGGTTCCGGAAGTCACGGTCAAGTGCTTTCTCAGATACTGACCCTAACTCTAAGAGCAGCATATCAAAACTTTCCATTATAGGTGGCAGCTGTCTCGAAGGAAGGACTCAAAAGAAACAGGACAGGAGATAAACAGAGAGAAGGCTTCGAAGGTGCCTCATTCAGTAAAGTGTCTGCCACGACGGCCATGAGACCTAAGTTTGGATCACCAACACCCACTTTATTTTTTTAAATATATTTATTTGTTTTTTGGTATTTTTGAGATAGGGTCTTCCTTTAGTCCCAGATGGCCTGGAACTCACTCTGTAGACCAGGCTGGCCTTGAACTCCAGAGATCTGCCCGCCTCTGCCTCCCAAGTGCTAGTATTAAAGGCATGTGGCACCACACTCAGCTGGAGCACCCACTTTATTTTGTTTTGTTTTGTTTTGTTTTGTTTTGTCTTTTTGAGACAAGGTCTCCCTGTAGCCCCAGCTGTTCTGGAATTCACCCTGTAGACCAGGCTGGCCTTGAACTCACAAAGATCTGCCTGCCTCTGCCTCCTAAGTGCTAGGATTAAAGGCGTGCTCCACCACGCCCAGCTGGAGCACCCACTTTAAACACATAGCAGTAAACATACCAGCAACCAGGGGCTGGAGAGATGACCTAGTGGTTAAGAGCGCCGACTGCTCTTGCAGAGGACCCAGGTTCGATCCCCAGCACCCACATGGCAGCTGAGAACCGTCTGTAACTCCAATTCCAGGAGAACTCCAGTTTTAGGGGAATCCGACAACCTCTTCTGACCTCCATGTGCATTGCACGACACGGGCGCACAAACCTACAAGCAGATAGTACATTCATACACATAGAAAATAAATAAATAAAATTATAAAAAAATATTTAAAAAAACATACCAGCAAACAAAACACTTGTACAAATAAAAAAAAATCATTAAAAATATACATATAGCCGGACATGGTGGCGCACGCCTTTAATCCCAGTGCTTGGGAGGCAGAGGCAGGCGGGTCTTTGTGAGTTCAAGGCCAGCCTGGTCTACAGAGCGAGTTCCAGGACAGCTGGGGCTACAGGGAGACCCTGTCTCGAAAAGACCAAAAAAAAAAACAACAACAACAACAAATATATATATATATATATATATATACACACCACCACTCCCGGCACAAAACAATATTTAAAAAAAAAAAGGCCCACTGTGTTGTGGCCTGTGTCTGTAAGTTCAGTGTTAGGGATAAAGGAAAGGCAGTAGGTCTGTGAAGCCGAGTGGCCGGCCAGCCTAGCCAGATCAGCCAGCTCCTGGTTAGGAGAAATCCTGTCTCCAAACACATGCGTAAAAGCATGAATAGATAAATAAATAAAGTAGCAGTAATCAAGGAAGACACCTGACATCAACTTTGTGCCTCCACAAATATACGTACATTTATGTGTGCACACATGAACATGTACACACACACACACACACACACACACACAGAGTCAGAGTGTAGGGATGGACTGATTGACTGGATGACTGGTTCATTCTCTCACATATTTAATAATGTGTGAAACACCACCTGCCATGTGAATCCTACATTGGGCAGACCTGACAGCTTTTTCTTCTTTTCCCTGGTCTCACGAAGGACTACATTTCCCAGCCTCCCTTGGGCCTTTGTTCCAGAGAATAGAATGTGAACAGGAACACCTATCTTCCCCGGCTCCTTAGTGCCGAGGATCTGGAGACCTCGGAACTATTCAATGACTGCTTCTGCTTCTTTGGAACACCGAGTAGACATAGACTTTTGTTAAGCTAGTGGAAGTTTGATCTTTATCTTTTATGGTGATTTGTGTTATGTTACAGTCATTTTTTGTTTTGTTTTGTTTTGTTTTCTTTCTTGTCACAGGGTCTTCGTGTAGCCCCAGATGACCTAGTACTTGTTATGTAGACCAAGCTGATCTCAGCTTCAGAGAGATCCACCTGCCTCTGCCTCCTAAGTGCTGGGATTAAAGGTGTGCACCACCAAACCACATCTCATGTGGCACCAGGACTTCTAAACCTGGTTACAGAAAGATTAAGACTGAAGGGGGGGTGTTGTTGAGACAGCGAAGCAGTTAAGAGCACTGGCTGCTCTTGCAAAGGACCCAGGTTCAATTCCCAGCACACATGGTGGCTAAAAACTATCCATAACTCCAGCTCCAGGGGAATCCAACACCCTCTTCAGACCTCCATGAGCACCGCATGATATAGGTGCACTTAGATACATGCAAACCACACGTGCATACACATAGAATAAAAATAATAATCTTTTTAAAAAAAACCCAAAAGGCCTAAAGTGATCAGAGTAGGTAATGAATTAACTTTTCTTTGCCTTGAAAATGGACTAGATTTATATCATCCTCGGGAGAAAAGAGTCATAATCTTCCATGAAGCGATTCTCTTGGGGAACCCTGTTTAGAAGGTCTGGGCATGACGCCATCCCCATTCTCAAGGGCTTTATTATAACCCAGCTGTGGAAATTAGACAGGGACCTACACTTCTCTCCAAATGCTGAAGAGGAAGCTTAGGTGCCTGGCTTCACTTTCATGACGAGAGTGGGAAGGAGGCTTCTTATGATCATCTCACGAAGATCAGAACCACTGTCCCAAGGACTCTTGCTCACTCCATGGCAAAGTAAACAATTTACCTGGCTCAGAATTCTCCTTAAGGCTGCCAAGTGTCCAGAAGGCCCAAGGTTATCTTTTTTGTCAAGGACAAAGAAGTCTTGAGTTGTAGAGAGAGAAGCTCTCACTCCAGTCACATTGAGGTCTTGGCCCTCGAGGTCATCTCATCTCTCTTCATCAGAACAATTCTCACCTCTCGTTTATGGGAAATGAAATCCGTTCATCACAAACACACACACACACACACACACACACACACACACACACACGCACACACAGACATTTATAGGACGGAATCAATGAAAAAGGAAGAGCCATCTACATTGTGACTTTAAGAAAAGGAGACTAATTTATGAAAAGTTTGGGAGATGTGATTGGAAGAGCAAAGGATTGTTAGTTTACAAAGAGAATTAGGTTAAGTAACGACCGTATTCCAAAAGCTTAATTAAGTCTCTCAGCCCTCGAGTGAAGCAAGGAAATAATTGATTTCTGCATTGCTGGTGGGGAAAGTGAGGAGGGAGGTGATTCACTCCTGGCCAACAAGTGAGCCAGCATCAGCCCTGGGATTTAAAAATCTAAGGTTTTTTCAGCTCTTGGTCTTTTGTTTTACCTTTGAATCCAGAATGCTTAAGGCCCAGAAGAATTTTGGGAACCCCAGAGCAGGACTGTCAACCAAGATACTCTATGCAAATGAGACCAAATAATTAAGGATTTATTCCTTAGTAATTTTCTGTCCTTCAAAGAAGTAGCACAAACAATACACCACTTGTGAGAGGCGATGCAGGCATATTTTAATGAGTTCCAGCACTTTCCATTGTAAGTCTTGCCCATCCCTCAGAGAAAATGCTTGTGATGCCAGAGGGTGTTTTGAAATCTCAACATTAGGAACAATCAATGTCACAAACAGCAGTGGAGGGGGGTAAGAAAGGGAAGAAGGAGACAGAGAGGGAGGAAGGGAGGGAAGGAGGAAGAAGGAAGGGGAAAGGCAGAGAGGAGAGGGAGGGAAGAGGGAGAGGATCCAGGAAGAAAGAGAAGAAAGGGAGAAGGAGATGGAAGGGACACACTGGGATGCATTCCAGGAGAGTCTCCAGTTACCAACGCTCACTGTGATCAAGGAGCTTTGTTTTTATCTACTTATATTTGTTTATTTAATAATTTTTTTTGAGTTAGGCTATATCTGGAACTTGCTATGTAGACCCAGTTAGAGGAGAGGGGGAAAGGGAGCAATCAGAACTCTACATGTTCTTACCTGGCATTCTTGTTTTCTTCTTCTGGGCTGGAAGGTCCTTCAGGATCAGATCAAGCCTGGGGTTTTGAATGGCAGGAGATGGTTGATGTTGGGGTTCCAAAGAACACTGAATGAGTATCTATAAAAAGGCAACCCCGGGGCTCAGGTCCCCTGATGCCTGAGCACCTGTGGTCTCTCAGGCTGTAAAGACCTGTATACAAGTGTTTCCATCCACCCGTTCTACTGACTGAGAAGTAAATCCAAAGCCCTGTCTGGAATATGGAGAGATTTCTGAGGCTGGAGACAGCTAACCCGCATCTGCCCTGCAGCCCTCACAATCCCCATGAGTCAAATACAGGCTTTAGCTCTGCTCCACCAAGTTGTCTGTGGGTTCTAAGATTCAGGTTCTTCCTCTGAAAAAATGAATATCTTGCTAAAACAAGACTAAGATAATAAAACCAGGTAAATACAAGGCTCAGGACAGCACTGAATGAGTGGTGCTGGCAGGAGGTCTGAGGAGGTAGCCCTGGGGATGGAAAGAGAGCTTTAGGGCAAAAGCCCTTGCTCAGGTAGCCCAAGCAGGAGAGGCTCAGCCACACACTTTAATAGGCCAGCTAAGAAGGGAGCTATCCTGAAAGAGGAGATGGAGTCAGTGAGACACCGGGAAGAACAGGTACTGGGAAGAACAGACCCACAGGTGTGTCTTCAAGGCACTGAGGTCAGCTTGGGTTTAAACAGAGGAGTGTGTGGGGCGGGGGGCAAGAGTTGTGTGTAGTTAAGTTGTCCTGGTCTGGTCCACCGTAGTCTCAGTTTTTATTATGTAACATGGTCCAAAAGAGTCCTTATTGTGGGTCTGGAGAGATGGCTACACAGTTAAGAGCCCCAGCTGCTCTTGCAGAGGACCAGGGTTTGATGCCTAGCACCTACATGGCAACTAACAACTGTCCCTAACTCTTGTTCCAGGTGATCCGACAGCCTTTTCTGACCTCTCTGGGCATTGCACTTATACACATGCAGGCAATATACTCAAACACATAAAAAATAAAAATAAAAAAAATTTTAAAAGAGTCATTACTTATGGGGGACAAGCTGCTTCTTGGGAGGTGCTCACTCCTGCCCGTGTCACCTTCATCTTAGGATGGTCTGCCCTGCCAGGCTCTGCTGATCCCAGACTACAGGGTGACAGGCAACTGGTTTAGGATGACTGGAGAAGGTTAGGAGCCTTTGGGGGGGTCAGAAACAGGCTGTGGTAAAAAGCTGGCAGTAAGAGGACTCGGTCACTACTACTTCTGTCCCTTCAGCTTTGAAGGGGACAAGACAGGTGCCCAGGTTCCAGGTGGGTGCTCAAGGCAAGCAGGGAGCCAAGTAAAGGAGACAGAAGTGAAACAAAGGCAAAGATGCTAGTCTTGATCCAGCTTCTCTCTGCCTTGTGGGCTCCAGGAGGTGCTGATAATTTTTAGCAAAAGCACTAAGTGCTGCTCTAGGGGATGGTGCGAAAGGCACCCCCAAGAGAGGGAGGACCCACTCCTTAGCCATGCCTACCTTTGTTCAAAAGATGTGGAAAAGTCTTGATTTGTTTAGTTTTTTTTGAGACAAGGTCTCACTGTGTAGCCCTGGCTGTCCCGGAACTCACTATGTAGATCAGGCTGGACTCAAACTCACAGAGATACAACTGCCTCTGCCTCCTGAGTACCAGGATTAAAGGTGTGTGCCATACCACCTGGCCCTGAATTTTTTTTAAATGTTTGAGCATTTTGCCTGCCTGTATGTGTGTGTACCACAGGTGCATGCAATGCCACAGAGACCAGAGAAGAGCAGAGAATCTCCTGGACTTAAGTCCTAAACAGTTGTCGGCCACCACGTGGCCGAATCGCTGTCCCCTGTAAGAGGCCAATGCACTCAACAGCTGAGCATTTCTCAAGCCCTGGAAAGTCTGGATTTTTGTGTGAATTCCTTAGTTCTCACATGTTAGTACAAATTTCTTTCAAAAAAACAAAGTGAACCAAACTTAACAGTTCTGTGTGGGAGCACAGCTCATGCCCACCCCTCCGCCTTCCAGGGAACAGTCTCTGCCGTAGTCACGTCTACAGACATCCTCCCCACCTCCGAGAGGCTGTGGCCTGGTGGCAGATTACTCCTTCCATCCAGATGGCTTTAATGCTTGATGTTATTTCTGGTTCAGTTTAAGCAGAGTGGACGAGGGTTTGAATGTAACAGTGTTTATAAACAGCCTGAAGAATTCCATATGCTGTGCTTTCAAAGTGAAGTTGGCTTAATTTGAAAAGATTAAATGCATGCAGGCAATCGCAGAGTTGAATGCTGCAGATCAGTGCAGTTTGTCAGCGGCAGGCAGGGTAGCAGCTCTGGAATCACAGCCGCTGTGACCAGCAAGCCTGGGGCGGCAGGATGAGTTCTCTCCAGCAATGCGGGCCCCTTTGCATGTACACACATGCACACGCGCGTGCACAGCCCTCACATGTACCCCACACCCCTCCCCACTCAGTTTACTGCTGTAATTTGAGCAAGATGTCCCCAGGGACACTGCTTAGCTGACCAGAGGACCCTTGACACTAGGTGTCTTAACTGACTGGCAGCTCTGATGGGGACAGAATCTCTCAGGAATCTGAGTGCCAGGAAGACACAGCTCATCTGGCCTTATCATCTGCAGGAGTGTGGACCATTGGCCCCTCAGCCTCAGGCCATTTTCCATGAACTCATGGTATGAACTTGGAGACACTAATAATATTGAGGAGCTTTGATTCCTGTCCTCCTCCACCCCCACCCCAGACAAACAAGGGAACTCACTTGCATTCCCTCCCTGAACATTGGTTCTGCATCAGGCAATAGTCTGTGTCTAGATGTCTCCATCACCACGGATGCCTCCGGCCACAGCTTTTTGAAGGTGGAAGGGATGGCTAGTTCAGCATGTCGTGTGGCCCTCAGGTGGGATATATTAGTTACTTTTCTCATTTCTTTGGGCAAATTACTGACACAAAGCAACTGAAGGCAGGAAGGGTGTGTTTGGCTCACAGTTTGAGTGGATACAGTCCATCATGGTGGCAGAAGCAAGGTGGCAGGAATGCGAGGCAGCTGCTCCCGTCGCATCAGCAGTCGGGAGGCAGAGAAAGATAAATGTCTGTGCTCAGCTTACTTTCTCCTTTGTAGTGAGTCCAGGACACTTGTTCATGGGATGGCACCACTCACATTTAAGGGGGGGCTTTCTCTTCAATTAACCTCATCTAGAAATTCCCTCGTAGACGTGCGCAGAGGTTTGCTTCCATTGTGACTCTTTTTCTATCAAACCGACAATCAGAATTAACTATCACATGGGCCCTGAGACTTTGACAAATGGCAGATAAGCTTTGCACAGAGATCCCCTAGCCCTCTATTCTGTCATTCTGAGAACGGGCTCAACAGGGCGAAAGGGGATCCCTTCCACTCATGCCACCAGGTCGCCAGAGTGCTACTGCTCCATCCTTAAAGAAAACAAGAACTGAGGCTGGAGAGACGGCTCAGTGCTAGAGAGTGCACTGCTGGGGCTGAAGACATAGCTCTGTGGGAAAGGGCACTGTCTGGTCTTCCAGAGAACCTGGGTTCAGTTCCCAGAACCCACGTGATGGTTGACACCTGTCCTTAACGCCAGTTCCAGGGGATTTGGTGTCCTCTTCTGGCCTCCGCTGGCATTGCACTACTGGTGTACTTACATTCATTCAGGAAAAGACTCGTCCACAGAAAAATGAATGAATTTTTAAGGAGAGCGCATACTGATGACGCAAGTTCAACACCCGTGTTGCTTTACGCTCTGGCACTCCCACTTCAGGAGATGCAATGGTGCCCTCTTCAGGCTTCCAGGGGCACTGCACTCCTGTGCACATGACCCCTGACCCCATATGCAGAACTGAAAATGCACTAAACCTTTTTGGTTTTGTTTTTTGACACAGTCTCACTATGTAGCCCTGGCTGGCCTGGAATTCGCTATGTACACCAGGCTGGCCTTGAACTCACAGAGATCCGCTTGCCTCTGCCTCCCAAGTGCTAGGATTAAAGGCGTGCGCCACCACACCAGGCAGATGTGGTTTTTGTTTTTGTTTTGTCTTTTCAAGACAGGGTCTCCCTGTAGCCCCAGCTGTCCTGGAACTCACTCTGTAGACCAGGCTGGCCTTGAACTCACAAAGATCCGCCTGCCTCTGCCTCTCAAGTGCTAGGAATAAAGGCTTGCCCCACCATGCCTGGCAAGGCAGATGTATTTTTAAGCAGGGCTTGGTGTTATAGTTCTTTAGTCCAAGCACTTAGGAAGTAGAGATGGGCAGATTTGGGGCTACAGTGAGACCCTGTCTCAAAAAGACAAAAAAAAAAAAATACATCTGATAAAGCATTAACAGCAAGAGGATACTTCAATGTCATGAGAAAGGCCAGAGTTATTCTGCAGCTCTGTTGATGAGTAAGCCAATAACTCACCAAGACCTTCAAAGGCCCAGGACATTTTGGTGCTGGTGGCTATGTCTGGACTAGGTACTTTCAATTATTGATATTTGTTTCGAAGAATTCAAGAAGTTCAGGCTCTTCCTCCAGGCCCAGGGACAAGGCCCCCAGAAACTCCATCATTCAGAATACAGAAGAGGCCACAGCTGTCAGGGACTTTTTGGAGCAGGTGACTTCCAGGCTTGGGGCTTCCCAAGCCCTATGTGAAGCTGTGTTGCATGTGAGCCGTGCCACTCACAGCAGGGCACAGCAGGGGTCCATCTTGTGAAGGCCAGAAAGATCGAATACCCCCATCATAATTTAGATGAGGTGGTGCTGCTCACAGCCCCCACCGAAGCCCGTGTAAGGAGCTGCCTTCCTGAAACTGGAAGAAAAACATTGACAAAGCAGACACAAATAGGAAAACAGGGCTGAGCCAAAAAGATGGCTCAGTGGCTAAGAGCACTGGAGGCTCTTGCAGAGAACCCAAGTTCAATTCCCAGTACCCACATGGCAGCTAACAACTGTCGGTACCTCCAGTTCCAGGGGAATCCAATGCCTTCTATGGGTATTGCATGACACAGATACATTTACATACATTCAGGCAATACACTCATACACAAAAATAAAAAAATAATAAACTGTTGTGCTAGAGAACTTTAGTGTCACCTTGATACACCTGGGTTAAGGGACCCTCAATTGGGGAATTGCCTCCATTGGACAGGCCTGTGGCCATGTCTGTGGGGTATCTTCTTGATTGTTGGGTGATATGGGCAGTGCCACCCCTGGCAGGTGGTCCTGTACTGTGTAAGAAAGCAGGCTGAGCATGGACTAGGAGAGCAAGCCGGTAAGAATCATTCCTTCATGGCCTGTGCTTCAGCTCCTGCCTCCAGGTTCCTGCTCTGAGTTCCTTGGGCTTCCTAAGTGATGAACTATGACCTGGGAGATGTGGGACAAATAAACACTTTCCTCCCCAAGTTGGTTTGGTCAGAGTGTTCTGTCACAACAATTGAGAAACTCAAGCAACTATTTAAAAAATAGCAAGACAGAAAGGGGTTTTGTTCTGAAGCAAAGTGAAAGTATAGGTTGGATATGTTGTGAGGCAGCAGTGAGCCGCGTAAGCTAGCGTGCTCAGGAGCCCGGGGTACTGTTTGGGGCCATGAGTATCAGAGGAGGAGTTGGTTGCTACAACTGGGAATGGGTGGCTTTCTGTTCTGATTGACACAAGCTTAAATTATACAAGTCTTTCTTCATTATGCTTGCCCCTTCCCATGATGCATCTAAGTTTAAGCTTGGGCATGCTCAATCATGCCTGGGTATAAGATGAATCATTTTTTCCCCTGAAATTTCACCCAGAAGAGTTTGTTCTGTTGGGTATACACTCAAACCAGCCTAGGCTGGATTGGTCTCCTGACTCTAGTTCCAGGCATGTTCTGAGACATGGAAGTTACTAAAGGTTTGTGAAGGAGGAGCTGACTTACTACATTGCTTGGAGTGTGCTGTGTGTGCAGCTATGCAGGTGGGGACCCAGGTTGCTAAGTGCATTTTAGGAAAGGGGTGTTCATACAGCTCAAGCCAAGTGGAGTCTTAGCTCTTAAGCCTTCCCCCGTACATACACACCTTGATTTCTCCATTTAATATCAAGTCATTTCTCCTCTTTGTAACAGAACAACTGTCACAACTGTTTTGTCTATATGTATCTTTTATAGGGTGACCACGACTTTCTAGTCACACCCTCCTAAAAGGCTTCATTGGCCACCAAGCCTATGTCCAGACCTAGGGCAGTCCTAAGCAAAGGAATGCAATTACTCTGGTGGATTTAGGGCTTAACAATTCAGATTCCCCTGGAGTAAGGGGACTCAGGCAGCATCTGTGATTCAGGAACCTCTGCTCCTGAACACTCAGGAATCAGAGGGACAGAAAATAGCAGGCGACACAGCGTCAGGAAGACTGCTCTGCCATCTCCGCACTGTCACCCCCCATTTCCACTGGGGGAATAACAAGGAGAAGAAAAAGAGGAAGATGAGGGAGAAGGAGGAAGACAGAGGGAGGGGCGGTGGCGCAGCAGCTGGGGAGCGGGCAGTCTCCTCACTCTGCACTCCCTCACTCCCAGCTGCACGATCTTGGGCTGCCCTTGAGCCCGTCTAAACTTGGCTGTCTTCAAGAGTGAACGGATAAAACATGGAGTTTGTGGGAATTTTAACAAGATGGAGGAAGGGACTATCTACAGGATTTGCCATGATATAATGTTCAATTAAGGCTTGGAAAAAGAGAAATATAAGGAGGAGAAGAATGAGATTTTTATAGGGCTTACAGTTTACAAGGTGTTTTCCTAAATATCAGCTTGTATTTCTTAAATGTCAGACAGCATACCTGTGAGGCCGGCAGAAGAGACATCTTTTCATTTTAAAATTTTGTGTGTGTGCACGTGTGCCCGTGGACAGCCCAGAGCTCAGCCTCAGCTGTTGTTCCTAAAGGGTCATTGCCTTGGTTATTGATACAGGTTTCCTTATTGGCCTGAACTCTCTGACTGAGCTAGGCTAGGGGGCCAGGGGGCCCCAATGGTCTGTCTGCCCAGCCAGTGTTGGAATTTTAAGAGTGCCCCATCTCATGCCCAATTTTACACGGGTTCCGGGAGTGGAACTCGGGTTCTGTTCTTGTGAGCCAAACGCTGAAGTGACTGAGCTGTCTATATAGCCTTTATTTTTACTTTTTTTTTTTTTCTGTAGTGTTGGGGATGCTGCACAGGTCTTCTGTGGGCTTAGCAAGGACTCCACCACTGAGCCACATCCCATCATCTGTGGTGGATATTGAAACCGAGGAACTGGGGCCCTGCATGTCCAGCGTCAGGCAGAATGTGGGTTTTTGAAGTCTAGAGCCCCAGCGATACTCGGAAAAAAAAGGAAAAAGAGAAAGGAGAAGCACCTACCTCACAGCGTGGAGTGCATGGTGCTGTATCTAGGAGGCCCACTCTCACCCCAGCAGAGGGGGGACCTGGACAGTGCTAAATCTGCTTTTTGGAGAGCATGCTGCTGTCCCAACTCCTGGCCATACAGCTAGGCTAGTTAGATTCATTTCCACAAAAGTGCTGAGTGCCAGTCCTGTCCAGGCCAGGCCAACCGGTCTGTAGAGTAGAGAGGGGTAGGAGGGGCCTCTGTACTCACAAAGGTCTTCTAGAAAGGAATTGCTGATGGTGTAACTGCAGTATGTTCTTCAAGTTTGCAAGGCATTCGTGTTAGTATTCCTTTCTTCGGAATGTCCTTCACTGAACCTGGTGGTATCTGAGAGCCAAGGTTGAATTAGACTTTAGGTCTGTGGGGAGAGGTTACAGTGAGGTTAGGCATACACTCTCCAGGGCTCTGCCAGAGAGAATACTCTGGAGCATAGGTACTGTGCTTCACCAGCGAGGGATTCTCTGCGTTGGGCCAGGCCCTGGCCTCTGGGAGGTGGTGCCGTGTTCTTTGTCCTCACTGGGACAACTTTGGCCCCTTTCCTGTTTCCCCAGCTGGGCCAGGACCGAGCAGGCTTTTTGTTTGCAGTCAGATGAAGTCCTTGCGAATGGGGTCACTCAAGGAAGTAAGCCAAAGACCTCAGAGACTCGACTCTACTCTCCAGATTCTGTGACAGCCTCACAGGAAGAGGATTCTAATCCTTTTACCAAGTGTCGCTTGATCTCCCAAGCTAGTGCCCTTCAGTCCCAAGCAGAACTGATCTCAGTCAGTTGTGTGGTTTGGGGGAGAATGAGTGAGTCAGCCCTCTGGGATCCACACTGGTTAGGCTTGACAGGGAGGTAAAAACTCTTACCTGAAGGAGATAAATGTTCAACCAGGTGGACTATACCCCTTTCTGTTGGAAAGGTAATGCTAGCCATAGCAACAGATAAACCTTAAATAGCCATGGTTAACACGAGAAAAGTACTTGTCTCATCCACACATAGCAACTCTGGGGCTGGAGAGTTGGCTCAGCAGTTAAGAGTACCGACTGCTCTTGCAGAGGACCTGGGTTTGATTCCCAGCACCCACGTGGCAGCTAAGGACCATCTTAACTCCAGTTCCAGGGGAATCCGATGCCTTCACAGCATTGCACAACATGGGTGCACCTACTTACATGCAGACAGTACACTCATACACATTAAAAAACAAATAAACAAACAAAACAGGTAGCTCTCCTCTACGCGCTACGCCAGGGGCCCAGGGCAGATCTTCTCTACTCGCTATGCCAGGGGCCCAGGGCAGCTCTCCTCTACGCGCTACGCCAGGGGCCCAGGGCAGATCTTCTCTACTCGCTATGCCAGGGGCCCAGGGCAGCTCTCCTCTACGCGCTATGCCAGGGGCCCAGGGCAGATCTTCTCTACGCGCTATGCCAGGGGCCCAGGGCAGCTCTCCTCTACGCGCTATGCCAGGGGCCCAGGGCAGCTCTCCTCTACGCGCTATGCCAGGGGCCCAGGGCAGATCTTCTCTACTCGCTATGCCAGGGGCCCAGGGCAGCTCTCCTCTACGCGCTATGCCAGGGGCCCAGGGCAGATCTTCTCTACGCGCTATGCCAGGGGCCCAGGGCAGCTCTCCTCTACGCGCTATGCCAGGGGCCCAGGGCAGCTCTCCTCTACGCGCTATGCCAGGGGCCCAGGGCAGCTCTCCTCTACGCGCTATGCCAGGGGCCCAGGGCAGCTCTCCTCTACGCGCTATGCCAGGGGCCCAGGGCAGCTCTCCTCTACGCGCTATGCCAGGGGCCCAGGGCAGCTCTCCTCTATGCGCTATGCCAGGGGCCCAGGGCCTTTCCACATGTGCCTCTGTATTCTTCAGCAGGGGGAACGTGGCTTGGCACAACTGCGGTTGAGGAATGCCGATTTCTGAGATTGTGTAGACCAAGTTCATTCAAAGGGGTCAGCATGGGAGTGTATTATTCAACACTCAAGCCCTTTCATTAAGTGAATTCCCACATAAACCATGGGAACAATAGTTTCTTAGCCTCCAACATCTCATTCAAAATTTCTATTAATGTATTTCAGATTTAGTGAAAAGGAAAGAAAATAACTCAGATTTCATTCTTGCTATGAGATAATAAATTAAAATGGAAACAGGTTTAGGTATCCATCCTTACAGGAGAAATGCTAAATACACTTTGGCATATCCATTCTGCGTGAACAGTGCTGTGGTTAAACTTGAATACACAGTGGATACACCGACATGGAAGGGAGCCCCCAGCAACGCCTGCATTGGGAGGAGGATGCTGTGTGAGTGCCTGTGAGGGCAAGACTGGCAAAGACTCGGCCAGCTGCTCATGGAGCTGGAGAGGAGGAGAGACGTGAGGCGGCAGAGAGGAGGAGAGACATGAGGCGGCAGAGAGGAGGAGAGACGTGAGGCGGCAGAGAGGAGGAGAGACTTGAGGCGGCAGAGAGGAGGAGAGATGCGAGGTGGCAGAGAGGAGGAGAGACGTGAGGCGGCAGAGAGGAGGAGAGACTTGAGGCGGCAGAGAGGAGGAGAGATGCGAGGTGGCAGAGAGGAGGAGAGATGTGAGGTGGCAGAGATGGCTTCAGTGCAGCTGCTTCTCTAGATAGGATGAAAGTGAAATTTTATTTTAATTTTATTGTTTTATGTGTATGAATGTCTTGTCTGCATGCATGTAACTGCACTTATGTTGTGCAATGCCCAAGAAGGCCAGAAGAGGGTGTTGGGTACTGAGAACTGAACCCGGGTTCTCTGTGAGAGAAACCAGTGTTCTTAACTGCTGAACTATCTCTCCAGCCCCTGAAAATGAAGTGTGATAGACATTAAGTGGATGAGATGACTCTGTTTGCACTGATGGTGTAGATGAATATGTGGGTGTATAGATATAGATGAGAGAGAGAGAGAGAGAGAGAGAGAGAGAGAGAGAGAGAGAGAGAGAATTTTTTGGAAGTGAAACCTTTTGTGCTTTACTGAGCTGATGCTGGGCATCCAGGGGTGAGTAACAAGAGACCATCTTTGAGTGAAATCTCTGGGAAGTATTTCCTCAGAATCGGCACACAGAAGCTGTGGTCCAGGGGGCCCAAGACTGTCTCAAGCTGGAAGCAGGACTTGGTAAGGCATAAGAGTCTCCTTCATGGTACCAGTTTTGAAGGCACGTGGGGCTCATGGGGAGCAACTGTGGCTGGGCAGTGTGGGAAGCCATGAGAGGCTACTGATGAAGGTACGGCCCAGGTTGGGGTGAAGACTCTGAGGACTTAGAGGTGATAGAGAGAATCAGAGGTTATACCTCCTACAAGGCCAGGAAAGTCCATTGGGAAAGGTATAGCCTCATCTCAGCATAGACTCCAGCATGATGGAGATGCCAGGGTCATGCCAGGGCAGCAGCTGGTGTGGCGTGGACTCAGCCTGAGCCCGAGACAAGCTGTGTGCCCTGTGGATGGCAGAGTCAGAGAAGGGGATGAGCCCTGTAGAGCCCAGAAGGTTGTGAGTGGATCCCAGATGTCCAGCACTGAGACATACATACGTATATTTATACATACATATATATATATATATATATATAACTATGTATACGTATCTACATATAATGTAGCAATACAAATTAGAGTGAACAACAACAAAGAACTGAAATAAAATAACTCTGGAGAGTCTCAGAGAGATGCAGGACATGTAAGGCAGAGTGCAGGGACTTGGGTGGGATGGGGGGCATGGAAGGTGAAGGGACTCTAGATTCGATTGAGAAATGATGTGTGACCTATGGAAAAAGTTTAATAATGGTAATAATAAAAAATGAAAAAAATAATAAAAAAGAAAAAAAGACTCTGGCATTTAACATACACACCCAGATATAATCTTTATTGGATACCAATTGAAATTATAAATGGTTTTTAAATTCATGGAATCCTAAATTATTGTTTTATTTCCCCAAAAGTAATTTTAAAAATTATGAGGTCCTCCCCACCCCTTCTCAGACAGGGTTTGTAGCCCAAGCCGGCCTTGAATCTCCACCTGAGGGTGATAATTGTGAATAAAAGTTCCCAGAAAAATTCTGCATCTTGTCCTGAACTTCCCGCAAAGCTGACAAACTGGTTAGCACTTCAATGAATGTGGAGCGTTTTGAAAGTTGCAGATCCAGAAACCATTTCCAGTTTATCCTTGGACATTTTAGTCCCTAAATAGCCACTCCTTTCTCACCTCTGTTTCTTTTTTGTTTATAATAAAATTCTATTTCTTATTTTTATTTTATGTGTATGAGTGTACTGCCTGCAGGTATGTAAGTGTACCTGTGCTGTGCAATACTCACAAAGGTCAGAAGAGGGCATTGGAATCCCTGGAACTGAAGTTATGAGTGGTTGTTAGTCACACTATGTGGGTTCTGGGAACAAATCCCAGGTCCTCTGCAAGAACAGCCAGTGC
>VZQC01001874.1:268134-280220 GCA_009823505.1 Rhizomys pruinosus
CCAAGTTGACAGGGAGTCAGTGGTTATGTTTGATGGTGATGTGTTCGTGTGCCAAGTTGACAGGGAGTCAGTGGTTATGTTTGATGGTGATGTGTTCGTGTGCCAAGTTGACAGGGAGTCAGTGGTTATGTTTGATGGTGATGTGTTCGTGTGCCAAGTTGACAGGGAGTCAGTGGTTATGTTTGATGGTGATGTGTTCGTGTGCCAAGTTGACAGGGAGTCAGTGGTTATGTTTGATGGTGATGTGTCTGTGTGCCAAGTTGACAGGGAGTCAGTGGTTATGTTTGATGGTGATGTGTTTGTGTACCAGGTTGACAGGGAGTCAGTGGTTATGTTTGATGGTGATGTGTCTGTGTGCCAAGTTGACAGGGAGTCAGTGGTTATGGTTGATGGTGATGTGTTCATGTACCAAGTTAACAGGAAGTCAGTGGTGTGGATGGCTTCAGTTGTCAGCGTGACACGGGCAGAGGGAACTTCAATTGAGGAACTGCCTCCTTTAGACTGGCCTGTGTTTGTCCATGAGGCATGTTCTTGAATGTTGAGTGATGTGGGAAGATCCAGGCAATTGTGACCGGTAGTCCTGGGTTGTATAAGAAAGCATGCCTAGCACAGGCCAGAGGAGTAAACCAGGAAGCAGTGCTCCTCCATGCTCTGTGCTTCAGCTCCTGCCATCAGTGTCAGCCCTGAGCTCCTGTCTTTGCTTCCGTCCATGATGAACTGTAAGCTAAGAGTGAAATAGACCCAAATTGGTTTTGGTCAGTGTTTTTATCAAAGCAATAGAAAGTAGCTGGACCCATATACATGTATGTGTGTGTAATATATCACTGAAACTGGGTGGCCAGCATATAAGCTCTGAGAGCACGCTCAGCACTAAATAAGGCCTTCCTCCTCTGATCTCACTTAGCTATGAGGTACTGATAGCGTGTCCCTGTTAAGGATGAGGAAGTGGATGGCATGACACAGGTATGATGCATGACACAGATGTGGTGAAGGACACATGTGTGGTGAAGGACACAGGTGTGGTGAAGGTCACAGGTATGATGCATGACACAGGTGTGGTGAAGGACACAGGCGTGAAGGACACAGTTGTGGTGAAGGACACAGGTGTGGTGAAGGACACAGGCGTGGTGAAGGGCACAGTTGTGGTGAAGGACACAGGTGTGGTGAAGGTCACAGGTATGATGCATGACACAGGTGTGGCGAAGGACGCAGGCATGGTGAAGGACACAGGTGTGGTGAAGGACACAGGTGTGGTGAAGGGCACAGTTGTGGTGAAGGACACAGTTGTGGTGAAGGACACAAGTGTGGTGAAGGACACAGGCGTGGTGAAGGACACAGGTGTGGTGAAGGACACAGGTGTGGTGAAGGACACAGGCGTGGTGAAGGACACAGGTGTGGTGAAGGACACAGTTGTGGTGAAGGACACAGGCGTGGTGAAGGACACAGGTGTGGTGAAGGACACAGGCGTGGTGAAGGTCACAGGCGTGGTGAAGGACACAGGTGTGGTGAAGGACGCAGACGTGGTGAAGGTCGCAGGCGTGGTGAAGGACGCAGACGTGGTGAAGGACGCAGATGTGGTGAAGGTCGCAGGTGTGGTGAAGGACACAGGCGTGGTGAAGGTCACAGGCGTGGTGAAGGACACAGGCGTGGTGAAGGTCACAGGTGTGGTGAAGGACACAGGTGTGGTGAAGGACACAGGTATGATGCATGACACAGGTGTGGTGAAGGACGCAGACGTGGTGAAGGTCACAGGCGTGGTGAAGGACACAGGCGTGGTGAAGGTCACAGGCGTGGTGAAGGACACAGGCGTGGTGAAGGACACAGGCGTGGTGAAGGTCACAGGCGTGGTGAAGGACACAGGCGTGGTGAAGGACACAGGCGTGGTGAAGGTCACAGGCGTGGTGAAGGACACAGGCGTGGTGAAGGACACAGGCGTGGTGAAGGTCACAGGCGTGGTGAAGGACACAGGCGTGGTGAAGGACACAGGCGTGGTGAAGGTCACAGGCGTGGTGAAGGACACAGGCGTGGTGAAGGACACAGGCGTGGTGAAGGTCACAGGCGTGGTGAAGGACACAGGCGTGGTGAAGGACACAGGCGTGGTGAAGGTCACAGGCGTGGTGAAGGACACAGGCGTGGTGAAGGACACAGGCGTGGTGAAGGTCACAGGCGTGGTGAAGGACACAGGCGTGGTGAAGGACACAGGCGTGGTGAAGGTCACAGGTGTGGTGAAGGTCACAGGTGTGGTGAAGGACACAGGTGTGGTGAAGGTCACAGGCGTGGTGAAGGACACAGGCGTGGTGAAGGACACAGGCGTGGTGAAGGTCACAGGCGTGGTGAAGGACACAGGTGTGGTGAAGGACACAGGTGTGGTGAAGGTCACAGGCGTGGTGAAGGACACAGGCGTGGTGAAGGACACAGGTGTGGTGAAGGTCACAGGCGTGGTGAAGGACACAGGCGTGGTGAAGGACACAGGCGTGGTGAAGGTCACAGGCGTGGTGAAGGACACAGGCGTGGTGAAGGACACAGGTGTGGTGAAGGTCACAGGCGTGGTGAAGGACACAGGCGTGGTGAAGGACACAGGTGTGGTGAAGGTCACAGGCGTGGTGAAGGACACAGGTGTGGTGAAGGACACAGGTGTGGTGAAGGTCACAGGCGTGGTGAAGGACACAGTTGTGGTGAAGGACACAGGCGTGGTGAAGGTCACAGGTATGATGCATGACACAGGTGTGGTGAAGGACGGAGACGTGGTGAAGGTCACAGGCGTGGTGAAGGTCACAGGCGTGGTGAAGGACACAGGTGTGGTGAAGGTCACAGATGTGGTGAAGGTCACAGGCGTGGTGAAGGTCACAGGCGTGGTGAGGTAGCCAGTGTCTGACCTGCGTCTCCAATTCATATTTTACACTTTATTTCCTCACTTTTGTGAGGGAGATCGAACCCAGAGCCTCGTGCATGCCTAGTAAGCACTGCAGCACTGAGCTACATCCCCAGCCCTCAAACTCATATTTTTGTGTTAACTACTATGTTAAGCAACCTTTGAAACCATTACTTAGGCAGTCCTCTATTGTTGGATATGTGATCACCTCCAATATCTTGCTCTCTTAACACTGAGATGAATACATTTTATTTTAGTTTAAAATTTTTATTACATCTATTTATCGTGTTGTGTCCACGTGTGTGCATGCATGTGTGTGCACACGCTTGTGGGTGTGTGTGGGCGTATATGTGAGTATGCATGCATGTGTGTGCGTGCATGTGAGTGTGCGTGCATGTGTGTGCATGTGCATGTGTCTGTGTGCATGAACATGCCTGTGTATGTGAGTGTGCATGCATGTGTGTGTGCGTGCATGTGCACACTCATGCTGCGGTGTGCATGTGGAGGTCAGAGGACAACTTGCAGAAATCATTTCTCTTTTCCACCAAGCAGATCTCAGGGTCCGACCGGGTTTTCGGAGCTCAGTGGCTGGTGTCTTCCCTTCTGCACTTGCTGAGCCATCTCACCAGCCTGTGAATATCCTTATGCACACAGCTTTGGCCACATCTCAGGATTCCTTGTTTAGCCTAGATTCCTAGGAGTGGGAATTACCTGGTCAAAATGGGAGCAAATCTTTCAGCTGCTTGTAGTATATTTCCAGAGGAACACTTAGTCTTTCCCAGTCCTGCTTCGCTGCTGGGAGAATCTTTCCCTAGTTTCCCAGCAATCACTTGGAAGGGGCCAAGGATGGGTGGTCACAGCCCTCCTAGGCTGGGAGCTGGGCTGGAGCCCATTAGCTGACATTGTCCTCTAAATGATGGCACTTGGCTCACACCTGGTGTGGATTTCCCTGTGTGCATTTACACCACCCCGACACTCTCAGGCAGTCAAGGTGACCAAGGCCCCGACTCCAGGTGAGCACATGTCACTCACATGACTCCTCTCCGTTTTCTATTATATCAAATGTCAAACTCACTTTGCCTTGAGCTTCATGGCCTTTAATTTTAAAAACCACATGCACTTAATTTATTTATTGGATTTCTATGGAACTTGAAGGGAAATTTAATTCATATACTTCTAGTTCATCTTAACTCATGGGATGACTCAAACAGTATTGTTTGCTGGCTCTATTAAATAAGACTGCATGCTGTGTGTGTGTGTGTGTGTGTCCAGAGGCAGAAAGTTGGGGGCGAGGGAGGATTGTCCCTGGACAGAATACAGCAGCCGTGGAAGGTGTCAGCCTTGGGGAGGGCAGGCACCCAGGCCCTCATTAGCTGCTCTTGCTAGTCAGGAGGTGCAGAAAGGGCCCACTGGTTGGAGACACTGTCTGTTTGCCTGGGTTTAATTAGCCTATTTTGGGAGATCACCTCCATTACAGGAGCTCAGGGGTGATGCACATTGGTAGGTTTTCTTATTAAAAAAGTTTATTGATGACATCTGTAACTCCCCAATTTTAACTTTAATAAAATAAGGGAACTTAGTAAGTCCAGATAATTCTGTCCCAAAGCAGCCTAAATGATGTTTTGTTTTGTTTTGTTTTTTTTTTTTTTTTTGGTCTTTTNTGTTTGCCTGGGTTTAATTAGCCTATTTTGGGAGATCACCTCCATTACAGGAGCTCAGGGGTGATGCACATTGGTAGGTTTTCTTATTAAAAAAGTTTATTGATGACATCTGTAACTCCCCAATTTTAACTTTAATAAAATAAGGGAACTTAGTAAGTCCAGATAATTCTGTCCCAAAGCAGCCTAAATGATGTTTTGGTTTTTTTTTTTTTTTTTTTTTGGTCTTTTCGAGACAGGGTCTCCCTGTAGCCCCAGCTGTCCTGGAATTCGCTCTGTAGACCAGGCTGGCCTTGAACTCACAAAGATCCATCTGCCTCTGCTTCCCAAGTGCTAGGATTAAAGGCGTGCACCACCATGCCTGGCATGATGTTTTCTTAAGTCCTTTCAACCCAGCAGTGAGTTCCTGGGACATTTCCATTAATCTTTCTTTTTCTTTTTTCCTCTCTCTCATTTTCTTCTTTTTTGTGTGTGGAGAATTCAAACATTCATGAGGTAGAAGGAATTCTACTGAGAAGACTTATAAATTACACCCAAATCTGCTACTGATTAATCCCTCACCCATGGGCTATCTTCATTATCAATCATCCTTCAGGTTTTAAAATTCACTTCTAAATTGTAGACATCAGTGAGCCTCATTCTTAAACAATCTGGCATGGGAGAGGCCCTTATCAAGGGTTCATTATTTACTGATATTTCTCTATTTTACAGATGAATTTTATGTACATAATCTATGAGACTCTTGACCGTTCTGTCCATTGGGGTGGAGAGGGGTTTACCTCTTTTGCCGAAATCCCATCGGAGTTATGGAAAACTTTCATCACACAGAAATTTCCTTTGCAGGAGTGTAGAATGAACTCAGAATGAGAGTTGAGTACAAGAACGAGCGGTTGTGGAGGACAATGCACACTCACTGGGAGCAGTCCTGGTGGTGTGCTGACCATGCAAGCATACTGCACACTCCAACTTATCTAACTTTGCAACCACCCCAGAAACAAGCTACCATATGTCCTCATTTTGCTGAGTGACAAACAGAGAGGGTAATCAATCTGTCCGAAGCTGAAGACCTGTCAGCTGGGAGCTCAGAATTTGGCTGACCAGCCCTGTGCCATAACCACTACACACCCATCCCTTCTTATTAAATGAGCCAGAAGTACACAGCCAGGTACACAGGGAAGGGTCAATCAATGGTATCATTGCTGCTGTAGAAATGTGGTTGACTTGTGTGGGGGGGTGTTGATGGTATGTGCATGTATGTATATTAGTTTATATATGTGCATGTGTGGAGCCCAGAGGTTAATATGGTATCCCCTCAATTGCTTTCCACTATTTTTTGGAAATAGGGTGTCTTACTGACCTTAGAGCTCCTTGACTGGTTGGCTAGCAGACAGTAAACCCCAGGCATCTGCCCACCTATGCCTTCTAGCACTGGAGTTATAGGTACAGGCTACTATGCCTGGCTTTTTAAGATGACAGGGACTGAACTCAGGTCCTTGTGCTCATGCAAGAAGTGTTTTATATGACCGAGTCAGCTCTCCAGCAGCTAGTGTGGCTGGCTTTCTGTAGAAAGTGACAATATGTGACTAAGCCATCACACACAGTCTGTGTCCTCAGGGAAAATATCATGTCCTCAGCCTGCCCAGTCAGGTATTCCTGGAAATCTGAATGAGCCCAAACTCATTCATCCAACAGTGAAGAATTGCTTCAAGAGAGGCAGTGACTGGATGGATCCCGAAAAACTGGGTGGGATGGGGATGAAGTGTGGGCACATTGTCCAGGCTACAGATGGGTTCAGGTTAGCAGGGGAACATTGCAGCCTTGAGCTGGGATTATGAACACACGTGTTTGAGGTGGCCAGTTTACCCCGTCAAGACCAAGCCAAACGTCACAGACTGCAATAGTGACAATTACACTGTTTTAATTACCTTTGATAAGTTGGGGTTTGTAGACTTGTTAAGTACTTCCCAAACAAAGCAATGGAATTTCACGCTCTGGGCTGGGGATGGGTGGCTCAGTAGATGGCGTACCTCACATGCGTGGAGTAGTGAGGGGCCTGTAATCCCAGATCCTAGAGGGAGGAGGGCCAGGAAGGCATGATCGTCCTGTGCTACATGACGCTCACTCTAAAAGGTAAAGGGCTGGAGAGACGGCTTGGTAGGCAGGAACACTGGCTTCGCTTGCAGATGACCCGGGTTCAGTTCCCAGCACCCATATGGCAGCTAATAGCTGTCTGTAACTCCAGTTCCAGGGGATCCAATGCCTTATTTTTTGTTTTGTTTTGGTTTGGTTTGTTTTTTGGTCTTTTTGAGACAGTCTCTCCCTGTAGCCCCAGATGGCCTGGAACTCTCTAGGTAGACCAGGCTGGCCTCTGTCTCACACAGACCTTCCTCCCTCACTGCCTTCTTTTGGCCTCTGCAGGCATTGCACGACATGAGTGCACTTGCATACATGTAGGCAAAACACACATATACATTGAAACATTTAAAAATTGATGTGGCAGGCAGATCTTTGTGAGTTCAAGGCCAGCCTGGTCTACAGAGTGAGTTCCAGGACAGCTGGGGCTACAGGGAGACCCTGTCTTGAAAAGACAAAAAAAAAAATTGATGCATCTGTAACACCACAAAATCCATCTTCATTCCCTTCCTCCACTCCCCCCTCCTTCCTTTCTTGTGGGGAGAGGCAGCAAGGGGTGCCTTTTAAAATATAATATTTTATTAATTCTTAGAAAATTCCATACATGCAAATAATACAATGTATTTTGATCCCATTCACTGGCCACTCCTCCCCTTAACGCCTCTGGATCCGCCTCAGTTTTTATTGGTATAATAAAGATAAATTCCTTGAAGTTTTGGTACAATGGAAATGAAAAATATGAGCTGTTCCATGCTTTCTGCTCTTTATAAAAGTGTTTTGTCTGCAGCTCCCCAAATGCCAGATCCACAGCAGCCGAGCTGTGCTTCAGAAAGGTGTATTATATTTCTTTATATTTTTCTAAAAAAAATGAAACAAAANGATATTAGTTTATATATGTGCATGTGTGGAGCCCAGAGGTTAATATGGTATCCCCTCAATTGCTTTCCACTATTTTTTGGAAATAGGGTGTCTTACTGACCTTAGAGCTCCTTGACTGGTTGGCTAGCAGACAGTAAACCCCAGGCATCTGCCCACCTATGCCTTCTAGCACTGGAGTTATAGGTACAGGCTACTATGCCTGGCTGTTTAAGATGACAGGGACTGAACTCAGGTCCTTGTGCTCATGCAGGAAGTGTTTTATATGACCGAGTCAGCTCTCCAGCAGCTAGTGTGGCTGGCTTTCTGTAGAAAGTGACAATATGTGACTAAGCCATCACACACAGTCTGTGTCCTCAGGGAAAATATCATGTCCTCAGCCTGCCCAGTCAGGTATTCCTGGAAATCTGAATGAGCCCAAACTCATTCATCCAACAGTGAAGAATTGCTTCAAGAGAGGCAGTGACTGGATGGATCCCGAAAAACTGGGTGGGATGGGGATGAAGTGTGGGCACATTGTCCAGGCTACAGATGGGTTCAGGTTAGCAGGGGAACATTGCAGCCTTGAGCTGGGATTATGAACACACGTGTTTGAGGTGGTCAGTTTACCCCGTCAAGACCAAGCCAAACGTCACAGACTGCAATAGTGACAATCACACTGTTTTAATTACCTTTGATAAGTTGGGGTTTGTAGACTTGTTAAGTACTTCCCAAACAAAGCAATGGAATTTCACGCTCTGGGCTGGGGATGGGTGGCTCAGTAGATGGCGTACCTCACATGCGTGGAGTAGTGAGGGGCCTGTAATCCCAGATCCTAGAGGGAGGAGGGCCAGGAAGGCATGATCGTCCTGTGCTACATGACGCTCACTCTAAAAGGTAAAGGGCTGGAGAGACGGCTTGGTAGGCAGGAACACTGGCTTCGCTTGCAGATGACCCGGGTTCAGTTCCCAGCACCCATATGGCAGCTAATAGCTGTCTGTAACTCCAGTTCCAGGGGATCCAATGCCTTATTTTTTGTTTTGTTTTGGTTTGGTTTGTTTTTTGGTCTTTTTGAGACAGTCTCTCCCTGTAGCCCCAGATGGCCTGGAACTCTCTAGGTAGACCAGGCTGGCCTCTGTCTCACACAGACCTTCCTCCCTCACTGCCTTCTTTTGGCCTCTGCAGGCATTGCACGACATGAGTGCACTTGCATACATGTAGGCAAAACACACATATACATTGAAACATTTAAAAATTGATGTGGCAGGCAGATCTTTGTGAGTTCAAGGCCAGCCTGGTCTACAGAGTGAGTTCCAGGACAGCTGGGGCTACAGGGAGACCCTGTCTTGAAAAGACAAAAAAAAAAATTGATGCATCTGTAACACCACAAAATCCATCTTCATTCCCTTCCTCCACTCCCCCCTCCTTCCTTTCTTGTGGGGAGAGGCAGCAAGGGGTGCCTTTTAAAATATAATATTTTATTAATTCTTAGAAAATTCCATACATGCAAATAATACAATGTATTTTGATCCCATTCACTGGCCACTCCTCCCCTTAACGCCTCTGGATCCGCCTCAGTTTTTATTGGTATAATAAAGATAAATTCCTTGAAGTTTTGGTACAATGGAAATGAAAAATATGAGCTGTTCCATGCTTTCTGCTCTTTATAAAAGTGTTTTGTCTGCAGCTCCCCAAATGCCAGATCCACAGCAGCCGAGCTGTGCTTCAGAAAGGTGTATTATATTTCTTTATATTTTTCTAAAAAAAATGAAACAAAATAGAATGAAATCCCAGGAAGTTCTGAAGTGAGAACATTTGAAAATAAAGCAGGCTCGCCATATTCCAACACGGCTCTGATGTTGGGGGTGGAACGGTGGGTGGGGTGGGATGTGTGTGCTTCTTTCTTGTCCCTCACCACCCTCCTTATTGTATATAGTTGTGATTCTAGTGTCTGTATAATCAATCCTGGCTTTACATGTGAGTGTTCACAGCCCCTGTCTTCTTTGTCTCACAAGCTTCCAAATATGTTGGCAGGTCATGCCTTAATATCTTAACCATATACTTGAATCACTTTTAGAATGAGGAAATAAATGAAACAAAGTACATGAAGTCAATAGTTTTCCTTCTTCTCCTAATGTTGAACTCTGGACAACTTCTTTGGGGACTGACAGTTCAGATTTGCTGATACAAAACTCAGCTTTCACCTCAAAGGGAGAAAGAGGTGGCTTCTTCCGGGGACAAATATGAGTGACTCTGGCCTAGGAATACAGATTCAGTTTGCCCCAAAGAATATCTTCCAACACAGAAATGGTTTCCTGAAGTTTTTAGGGTTATAGACCCCCCCCAAAAAAATCATAGTTAAGACATTTTTCAAATACTCTGGTGGAAATATTGGCAGGTGTTCTAGAGCAGAGCAGGGAGATCTGACAACATTCTTAGCTCTGCAGTTGGAGGAAGCTAGTGGTCTGTTAGTTAAGACATCCCAAAAAGTTTCAAGTGCTGGTTACAAGAATGTTGAGTCAGATCCAGAGGTGGGCAGTCAACAGCTGTTAAGGGGATTAAAGATGAGTGGCTCAAGATGATTGGCTCTTGACCTGCAGTGTTCTATCCCTCGTCCCAACGTTTCAGTAGCCTTGTAAATCTTAACACAGGTGCAGCTTTTTTTTTTTTAAACAATGTAAGGTGTTTTCTTATGCTTTCTTTTGTTATTGTAACTTGAGTATGAGCTTTGTAGTCATACCGCCAAATGGTTGGACAAGCCCATGTCTGGACTCTGATCCAATTCAAGTTTCTCAGCTCTCACATGTTAGCTATGTGACCTTGGACAAGATACTTAATTTTTCTCCTCCCAGGAAATGGGGACGATGATATGGGGTAATATGCATTGTATGTCCACTGTAGTGCCCGTCAGATAATTAATTAATTTTTGTGGCACTAGAGCTCAGACCCAACTCTCACATACTAAGTAAGCTCTCCACTTCTAAACTCCAGCATCAACCCATATTGTCAATTTTCAATAAATGTCAGTTGTCATTACCATTAAGAGTGGCATTATTGGGACTGAAAAGGTGGCTCAGCAGTTACAAGCACTGGTTGCTCTTGCAGAGGACACAGGTTCCAACCCCAGCACCGACAAAGTAGCTAACAACCACCTGTAACTCCAGATCCCAGTTCCAGGGAATCAAATGCCTTCATCTAACCTTCACAGCCATTGCACAACACAGGTGAACTTATATGCATACATGCACTCATGCACATAAAATAAAAATAATGAATACAAATTTTGTTTTTAAAAAGAGTAATATTATTATTATTATTATTATATTATTATTATTATTATTGCATCCATCGATTCCCAAGGAAGATTTTGGAGAAATGTGTGCTAGCCTGGGAACCAGACCTTGACCCCTAGAGCCTCAGGAGTGTGCGTTCCCTGCTGCATCCTCAGCCCTGCAATGAACCATTGAACACCTGCCATGTCTCTTACAGACAGTGCTTGAATAAAGGGACAAAGCATTGTACACTCAAGGCCTCAGGCCCCCAGGCCTCGCTGTGGTGATCTGCGAGTTGCCGTCTGCGGTGGAGAATCACGTGGAGGAGGAGATGTTTTTGCTGAGTGAAAACTTGGAAACCAGGAGCCATGTGAAGCTTGGTGTCTGTGCCTTGCTCATCTGTCTCAGGAAAGCCACTGGGTTTTTTTTTGTTTTGTTGTTGTTGTTTTGTTTTTTGTTTTTTTGAGAGAGGGTCTCTCTTTAGTCTCAGCTAGCCTGAAGCTTGCTATGTAGACCAGGCTGGCCTTGAACTCACAGAGATCTGCCTCCCGAGTGCTGGGATTAAAGGTGTGCACCACCACGCCCGGCCTAAGAAGGTTCTTAGCTTCCATGTGGGTTCAGGGAATCAAACCCGAGTCCTCTGAAAGAGCAGTCAGTGCTTATAACTGCTGAGCCATCTCTCCAGCCCCAAAACCACTGCTCTTAATGTTTCCTCTTGAGTCACCTTGAATGCCAGTGGAGGAGCAGAATCTCAACATAGAGCTCGCTTTGCTCCCAGATAAGGGCAGTTATCCATGAAGATGAGGGGTGTCCTTAGCAGTTATCAGATAAATAAGCTATCAGACCACCTTGCCAGACCAGAGCTGAGACACTGATGGCCCGGGACGGAGGGAGAGACCAACTCCAGAAAGCTGCCCTCTGACCTCCACATGTACATGTGGCCTGCATGTCCATCTGCTTGTGCACATGTGAATACACACAATGAATGAATAAATGTGATAAAAGAAAAGAAATGGGTCTTATGTTTGAAGATTTTGCCCAGTTTACAACAATATAGGTGCTTTGTGTTTGATTAAAGTAATATAGAGTAGACTTCAATATTTGACTCAGTAGACATGTTAAACACGCTTTTTACTTGAAGTATTTTCAACTTGCAGTCAGTTTATTATGATGTAATGTCATTGTAAACTGAGGAACACCTGTACTCCAGAACTGAGTCTTCTGTTAGACCTGTGGCTTGTGCTTCCTCCTTGTTGGTAGGTCCTCTTTTTACCTTTTTGTTATTGTTGGTTTTTT
>VZQC01001874.1:283620-321120 GCA_009823505.1 Rhizomys pruinosus
GCTGAGACACTGATGGCCCGGGACGGAGGGAGAGACCAACTCCAGAAAGCTGCCCTCTGACCTCCACATGTACATGTGGCCTGCATGTCCATCTGCTTGTGCACATGTGAATACACACAATGAATGAATAAATGTGATAAAAGAAAAGAAATGGGTCTTATGTTTGAAGATTTTGCCCAGTTTACAACAATATAGGTGCTTTGTGTTTGATTAAAGTAATATAGAGTAGACTTCAATATTTGACACAGTAGACATGTTAAACACGCTTTTTACTTGAAGTATTTTCAACTTGCAGTCAGTTTATTATGATGTAATGTCATTGTAAACTGAGGAACACCTGTACTCCAGAACTGAGTCTTCTGTTAGACCTGTGGCTTGTGCTTCCTCCTTGTTGGTAGGTCCTCTTTTTACCTTTTTGTTATTGTTGGTTTTTTTTGGGATTTTGTTGTTGTTGTTGTTGTTGTTTTTGGTTTTTTTGAGACAGGGTTTCCCTGTAGCTCCAGCTGTCCTGGAACTCACTCTGTAGACCAGGCTGGCCTTGAACTCACAGAGATCTGCCTGCCTCTGCCTCCCGAGTGCTGGGATTAAAGGCGCATACCAGCACATCTGGCCCTTTATCAATTTTTTTTTAGATAGCTTTTTGGAATCATGTCTGAAATGTCTTCAGTGAGTTCTAGATACCAAATACCTCATCCTATGTCCTCTTCTAAAAGTTTCATTAAGTAAGTTTATGGCATTTTTTGATTAATTTTGCATGAAATTTGAAATTTAAATCAAGGTTCCTTTTTTCTTTTCTGCCTGTGAATATCCACTTGCCCCGTGGTTTTTATCACGAGCACCATTCCGTATCTACTGAACTGCTTTTACATCTTTATAAAAACTTCAAGCCTCCACGTGTAGAGTCGCTGATAGCACCCTCTCCTCGTTTGATGGCTGCTGCTGCGCCCCGCCGTCTTGCTCATTTCTGAGCTGTCCGGTTCGTCTCTTCTCTCTCTTCCTCTTCAGCCTTCCTACAGATTTGTTAAGTTCATTGATCTTTTCACTAGCTTTCCATTTCAGTAGTTTTTCTGGTTGATTTTGTCTTCGCTTGTGTCTCTCCTTGTTGTCCTTTTCTCCTGTGTAGTTTTGGCTCATTCTTTCCTATTTCTGCTCCTAGTTTCTTGAAATGAGAGCTTAGGTTAGCAACTCCAGATTTTTTCTTTGTTTGAATAGAAACATTTAGTGCTATGAATTTCCCTCTTAGCTCTGCCTTAGCAGGTTCGATAGATACTTGTTCAATCTATCAACAAGATTAATAGGTTGTAGTTTTAATTCTGAGGACTTCAAAATGGGACTAAATTCAGAAATAGATCTTTCAGAATAAACTGAAGTTACAATGACGTTATTAGGGTGGACTTTAATCCAATATGGCTGATAAGCTCATGAGAAGAGAGGATTAGGACACAGACATGTACATGGGAAGCCCAGGAAGAAGTCAGAGCAGATGCTCATCTTCAAGCCAAAGAGAACTCTGCAGAAAGCACCCTGCCAGCCTGTTTCAGAGCTGCAGCTCCGGGCCTGTAACGAGGCCCCGCCATCTCAGCCACCCGGCCCGGCTGCTGAGGACAGCCCTTGCAAACTGCAGAGCCGGTGGTTTGAGGTTTTCTTCTGATTTTTCTGTTACTGACTTTTATTGTGGCCAGATAACACACTCAGTATGGTTTTTAATTCTTTAAAATTTGTGTTTTTTTTGTTTTTGATAGCCCAGGTTATTGGTCTACCTTAGGATATATTCGGTGTGTAATTGAAAATAGTATGTCTTCTGCTGTCTGGGGGTGAAGCACTCTAAAAACCTGCTGCTTTTCTGTCTAATTCCTATTAGCTGTTGAGAGAGCTGTTGTAATTCCTCACTACAATTGCGGGTGTGTCTAGTTCTGCTTTCAACTCAACCAGTTCTGCATGAAAGTGTCTTATACTTGCGCTTTTGATTTTTGATAATACATTGTTCTAGTTTGTCTTCCATTGCTGTGACAAAACACTCTGACTGACACCAACTTGGGGAGGAAAGGGTTTATTCAGCTTACATCTCCTGGGTCACAGTTCATCACTTAGGGAGCCCAAGGCAGGAACTCAGGGCAGGAGCCTGGAGGCAGGAGCTGAAGCACAGGCCATGGAGGAATGCTGTTCACTGGCTTGCTCCCCTGGCTCATGCCCAGCCTGCCTTCTTATAAGGCACACAACAACCTGCCCAGGGTGGCACCACTCATTGTGGGCTGGGCCCTCCCACACTGCTTGACCATCAAGACAATACTTCACAGATGTGGCCACAGGCCAATCCAATGGAGCCAATTTCCCAGTTGAGGCTCCCTCAACCCAGGTGTGTCAAGTTGACACTAAAGCTATCCAGCACATGCATGTTGATGGGTTTACATTTTAAGTTTTCTTGTGTGTACTCACTGACCTTTCTGGGTTCTGATTTCTCAAGTATCCAGGCTGGGGTAGAAGGGTCAGTTCCCAGCTACAGGGCAAAATGCATCCCTGTGCCATTCCTTGTGCCGAAGGTCCCCCAGAATGGCTGCCTCGTGTGGGAGGACTCTCTTTAACTCATCGACTGTATGTCTCAGCTGGCTCCTATAAAAGACACGTAAATCTATTTCTCCTCAGGCGTGTGTCAGCTACTGGTGAATTGGGGAATTACCAATAAGTTTTGATGCATAGGCTGACACGTCCATTATTGATTAAGAATTTGAGGTGGAAGGGTCACTGAATTAAGTCCAAGTACAAATCAATTCTGCTAACAGCTCAGTGAGTTCATGGCTAATCTCAGCTTGGCTAAATATGTACATTCTTGTCCCAATCTCGAGAAACGATAGGACAGTGTGGCTGCGTCTTGTTATCGTGTCGTCTTCTGATGATCAGATACGAAGGTTCATCACTCCTCCCTTGTGTGTCCAAGAGCGTAGTCATTCTTTCCAGTAAAGCAAAGTTAAATAGTTTCAGCTATAGGGGCTAGCAGAGAGAGAGGACTCTGTGTATACGGTTGCTCTTTCGCTAATTGGAGCATTTGTTCTCAACGCGTTTACAGTGTAGATTAAATTTTTTGTCTAAGAGAGCAATTTTCGTGAATAGGATGGCCTTGTAATTCTCTTTTATCTATTATTGTTTAGTATATTGTTTGGTGGGTCATGAAAGAGGCTGTGTCATGAATTTTTTTTTCTTGTGCATTTTATTAAAAAGTATTTAGGCTGTTATGCTGCAGGTCACCAATCGTTAGCCTTGCACAACATCCTCTGTGATCGCATTGCGTCTCCTATACGCTAGACTTCCTCCTGGTTGAGGATTTCTTGTATTTTCGCATAGGCAGCCCTCATCAACAATTTGGGCTAAAATACTCCCTTATGTCATTATAATGCCATCTCAGCTAAAAAATAGGGCAATTTTGGTGGTATAGGTTAAGAACTATTACACTCGTTTATTTCACCTCATAACCTAAAGAGCTCTAACTTATAGTTAATATTTTATCCCTATTCTTGTTAATCATGTTACTTTAATGCTCTATCGATAAAGTCATAAAGAGTTGTTTACTCAAGCAACGTATAAGGTACTTGAGAAAAATAGAGGAATTTGGAGATTATGGCCGCGCCAGCTCTCCTATGCTAGTTGTTCTCCGAAATCTTGTGTGAAAGACGTAGGCCAGATGACGCGCAGTACAATCTATCCACAGAGAGCTACACCACGCTCAAACTTTAAGGCACATTTTTCCACATAGATGAGTATGATTGTAGTAGTTCAAAGGGTGTGAAGGTCATTTAACACTTTATTCATACTGAGAAATGAGGACATTTGAAAATTGAAATATAGTAGGAAGCTTAATAGAAGCTTCATCTAGCCAGTGTTGACAATTCCTACTACGTTTAAAGCACTCTAATATACCACATCGAAAATCTGCATATCTGGGCTCCATGTTTGAGGGTGCAAAAGGCGTAGCATTTCTGTTGAGATGGGCAAAAAAGGATAGGACTGATATAAAAGACTACAAGGAATGAAAGAATGTGCTTCTAGTATATATGGGAGAAGTCGATAATATTGACACTACGCAAACTCCACACCCCCAATTATATGGAGAAGCATACGTCTCTTCAATAAGCTAGTCATTTTACTGGTTCTGATTCATGATTCACTCGAAATAGACAATGCTTCTGAGACAAGTAACGAACTTTGTAATTAACACTTCACATGGAGAAACTTAATGATCCCCAATATACGTATGGTCGGATAGGGTAACGACTGACCTCACTTATGTGAACTTTCAGATGATGGATTGTCCCATGTGGTGGGGACCTCACCTCGTGTCAGATATCTGTCCAGAGAGATTCTATTCGTTTACGTGTAGAGAATGGTTAGCCCCTAACTAAGACTGCTCAAGTACTAGATTTAATTTGATACCATCAATAATGAGAGACTACGTGAGGCCAACTTACTAGGCATTTAGTTTTCTTTTCGGATGGTTATATCATGGTGTCGCTCCGGTATATGAGAATCTCCATCACAGTGCAATGACATGGGTTACGCGTAGAAAGCAAGAATTTGGAACACCACTCTTTTCTACTCTCTTGTTACTCAGATATTTTTCCTTTTGATACTCAATGCTTAGTGGAGACCAACCATAGGACCTTCAGCAGATGTCCACATATTGAGGGGACCCCCATAAACCTCAGCATGATGTCCACGTACGAGGGAGCCCCCATAAGACCTCAGCAGATGTCTACGTAGGAGGGAATCCCCATAAGACCTCAGCAGATGTCCACGTACGAGGGAATCCCCATAGGACCTCAGCAGATGTCCATGTACGAAGGAATCCCCATAGGACCTCAGCAGATGTCCACGTATGAGGGAACCCCCATAAGACCTCAGCAGATGTCCACGTACGAGGGAACCCCCATAGGACCTCAGCAGATGTCCATGTATGAGGGAGCCCCCATAGGACCTCAGCAGATGTCCATGTATGAGGGAGCCCCCATAGGACCTTAGCAGATGTCCATGTATGAGGGAACCCCCATAGGACCTCAGCAGATGTCCATGTATGAGGGAACCCCTATAGGACCTCAGCAGATGTCCACGTACGAGGGAACCCCCATAAGACCTCAGTAGATGTCCATGTATGAGGGAACCCCCATAAGACCTCAGCAGATGTCCATGTATGAGGGAACCCCCATAGGTCCTCAGCAGATGTCCAGGTACAAGGGAACCCCATAAGATCTCAGCAGATGTCCACGTACGAGGGAGCCCCCATAAGACCTCAGCAGATGTCCACATACAAGGAAACCCCCATAGGTCCTCAGCAGATGTCCATGTATGAGGGAATCCCCATAAGACCTCAGCAGATGTCCATGTATGAGGGAGCCCCCATAAGACCTCAGCAGATGTCCACATACAAGGGAACCCCCATAAGAGCTCAGCAGATGTCCACGTATGAGGGAACCCCTATAAGACCTTAGTAGATGTCCACATACAAGGGAACCCCCATAAGAGCTCAGCAGATGTCCACATACAAGGGAACCCCCCATAAGACCTCAGCAGATTTCTCAGCAGAAATTTTTCTGGGCTGGAGAGAGTGAGGTGGTGAGTTTAAAATGCTGAAGAATCTCAGATGTCAACTAAGTCCCAGGGGACTATGCATGGGGGCATCTCTTGAAATGTCCTGCAAATGTGAGTCACCAGTCTTCCTGTGCAGGGAGGTCTTGGAGATCCACTAATGGGACTTCAGTCAGTGTCCAGTCCATAAAGAGGAAAGTATGCTCATCCTTCAAAAAGGGAAGCCTGGTCTAGCAGGACCTGACTTTGTCCTCAATTGGATGGAACAGGTAAATCAAAAGCTAGAAGGAGCCACCCCCCAACCCCCCGCCAAAAAAACAAACAAACCCTGAGGACCAGATCCTCAACTGACCTTGAGAAAACAAAAACCTTGGTTAACCTGGCTAACAGTGTGGCCTTAACCAGCCAAAAGGAAAATATAACCAGAAATAAATAAGTAGTAAGGCCTGAGAAATGTACTTCCTTTATAAAACTTGAGATCTTAGTAAAAAGATGAAAAGGGGGAAGAAAAGCACTGTTGTTTGCCTGTCTTCAGTTCTTACTGGCAAGTCCAGCTACCCTGTGGCTGCCACTGCTTTTGCCATCCTTCAAAGACCTGAGACACAGCTTTTCAACCCTCTAATATGGACTGAAGACTCATGTTTCTCCAGGAATCCTCCAAACCTTTAGTACCAGATGGGGACTGCTGAGACATCCAGCTTGTGGACTGAACTGCTACTGGGGTTTCAGCCTCTTCAGAGTATAGACTGCCACTGTTGGACTACCCAGGCTGTATCATGGAGATCAGTACAGGAAGATCAAGACAGGACCTGTACTTACTGGACCTCATTTGGTGACCATGGAAAGGGAAGACCCCAGTGTGGAGCACAAGGGCAAGATTGATGGTTGTTTGGGCTTGCCAAGGAAAACCCTTCAAATATTTCCTTAAGGAAAACATGACATCTTTCAACCTAATAAAGGAAAAAGAAGAAATCATAAGCTGAAGATGCTAAAACCCATGCTGTCATAATCTTGATATATGTGGCATGCATATACGCATGTTTTGGAGTGATGCAAATTGGAAGGAACAACAACAACAAAGATTGGGTCAAAGAACTGACTGAAATGGTGAACTTCTGCCTGAAATAGTAAACTTCTACTTCAAAAATTTTAAAAGAGCCTGAGAAAAAGATGAACAACATGTTTGGCAGAACGCGTGAGCTCTGGTGGGGTGGGGGACAAGGCATGGGGAATGGGTCTGGATTTCATTGGGAAGTTTTGTATGAAATGCACAGTGCTTCAATAAAAATTGGCTTTGGAAAAAAATTAAAATAGAAAGTCAGGAAGAAAAAACAAAAAACAAAACAAAACAAAAATAAAATATAAAATAAAATAAAATGCTGAAGAAGAAACGCTGGTGACCATACCACCAAAGCTGTCCTCTGCTGACCACATCCACCGTGGCAGAGGGGCTGGCCAGGAAAGCAGAGCACTCACGTCCTCAAGAGCTCACAGGAAGCAGAGAGACAAACTCAAAATGGGGCAAGGTTAAGCATTCTCAAAGCCCGCCCCAGTGACGTGCTTCCTCCAGCATGGCCATACCCCCAACCCTCCTCCCCAGCTGGTGCCAAATATTCAAATACTTGGCTCCTCCACCCCCCCAGAGGAGTTTGTGGTCACTAGACCTAACTTACAAAAAATAATAGGAAAGTCTTAAGGTTGAAATGTTTTAAAAGTTAACAGTTGGAAATGTATGAAAATAAAAATATCTCTGTAAAGTTAAAAATACAGCTAAATTCAGAATATTCTAATATTCTCATGATTATGCAAAAAGCACTCCTAACTTTAATATAAAAATTAAAAGACAAAAGTATGAAAAACTACAGCTAAAATTTCTTTTATGTAACACGAGGGATGTAAATTTTAGCATCCTTAGCAAAGTGGGGGAAGAAAAGTTGTAGAGAGATGTGTAGAATTTTTATGGGTGAAGTTAGCTTAAAATAGATTACTGCAACTACCAAATATTTTATGTAAGTCTCTTTTTAACCACAAAGCAAAGGACTATAGTAGACATATAAAGAGATAAAGAAATCAAATCAGTGCGCTACAAAAATAATGAAATCAGAAAAGAAGTTCTAAGGGTGGAGCCATGGTCCAATACGTTAGTATCTGTGTAAGAGATCTCCGAGGTCTCTGTCTCTCCATGTGCCAGGCTGCGAGCCCTTTATAGAAACAGACTGATCCTGATTTCAGAGTCCTGGACTCCAGAACTGTGGAAAACAAATGTCTGCTGTTGCAGGCTTAAGTCAGTGGAATTTGTTAGGGCAGGCTGAGCCAACAAGCATGCTGTCTGCACATACCTGGTTACTGAGAAGCAGCTCTTATCTCAGTTCTGAGCTCTGAGGATAACCTACCCTGCAGGCTGCTTTGATAAGAACCTGGGGAACAATATATTTGAATTTGAAAGCAGTTTCTCAGAATACATAAAGATGATCTTATAACAGTTTCTGATAAAAGGCCGGATGCCTGAAAGTTAAATCACAGTTCTTTGAAGAGATTTCCTGGATTAAGTAATGTCATGGAGGCTCTGAACTTCCTGTTATGGGACTTGATGAAAGACAGGCTGTGAGGAGCAACCAGGTGCACTCTTGTCTGTGACTGGGGTCTGCCACCTCTTCCAACCCTTTTTTTCTCTGAGCTGTCACCCACACTTTGGGCCAACATGAGCTTGTAGAGAAGTTGGGTATCTGTCAGTTTCACTCATTCCAAATGACGGACAGTGGCTTTGGAGGGATGTCTGATCAGGGTTCACAAACTCGAAATACCAAGAGTCACCGAGGGGGTGCTGTGTGTGGATGAGGCCCAAAGACTTCGCGCACCTGGCTAGAAGCAGCGACCTGATCTTTTCAGAGGTCAATAGATCCCCTGCAAGAATATTTTGCGGGTCAGAAGACATTTAGCAGCAGAATTATGGCCAGAGGCTCTCAACCTGCAAGCTCAATTATCAATGATTTCGTGCAAACTCTAAGGAATATGCCAACGAAAGCTGAAGCGCAGGCAATGCCAAGACACTTAAGGCTTTAATTAGTGCTGTTATCATTGCTGGGACCACATGCTCTGACAAAAGCCAGTTAAAGAAGGAAAGGTTCATTTCGGCTCACGGTTTGAAGTCCACCCTGGGGGAGCGGCATGGTGGCCGGAACTGGAGGCACCCGGTCCCACTGCACCTACCGTCCGGAAACAGAGTGAGGGATGCTGGTGCTCAGCTCCTTCTCTCCTTTTCCTTCAGCCCAGGACCCTGGCCTGTGGAATGGCAGACATGGCCCGCGGTTAGGGCGGGTCTCCCAACCTGAATTAACCTAATCTAGAAACTTCTTCACAGACTCGAGAAGAGGTTTATTTATCTCCTAGGTGGTTCTAGGACCCATCAAGCTGATGCTCAGTGTTAACCTTGGCAGCTTCATTAGAAGAGAAGGACCCTATCAGGACGTGATGACAAGACTTTGGAGAAGCAATCTCCTTCTCACAGCTGTGGAGTGCAGCTTTCTCTGTCCTCATTCAGCCCCACCTCGTTCCCAGCAGTGTGCCCTTCTGACAAGTTTTTAAACAAGTAAACAGCAGCCTCCCTTGGAGTACGTGATGGGGAGAGCTGTCGCTTTTTTGCAGCATTGGAAAATGCATGCAGGGACTGAAAGGCCCAGCCCATGCAACACTGCTCAGGGAAGTGAGGATTCCATTACTGCACAAATCCTTTAATTAAAGCCGGTTCCTCCAGGGCCCCATGGCCTGGGCCCAATCCACACTGTCCTTGGTGACCTTGGGAGGCTGATTAACAGACAAGTTGATGGTGCAGCCATTCCTTCAAAGATCCCAAGATATATCTGCTAAAACAGAAATGCCCCTGGACACCATACGGTCCCAAGTTTACAGCGACTCTTAAAATTTATCTGCAACTTCTTCCCGCGTGACTAATGCCTGCTGCCTTCCACTCAGCGGCTGTCGCGACCCATCGCCCTCTCCTCTGAGGCAGAGAACTCTACAGCAAGGAGGTATTTTTGGAAACTCAGAGGCATCTTAGCAATTTGGCAGGAGCAAGCACCATTCTGCAATGGGCCCAAGTCACCGTGGATATCAAAGTGGCCAGATTTTTGAAAAATATCTCTGCCTGGGCTTTCTGGGAATTCAGCAAGAAGCAATCGTATCTGGAGGCAGTGGCATCTAGATGGTGCTTATCAAAAGAGTGAACCAGAGGGAGACCGGGTGACAGAGAGGTGCCACGGGCGACAGCATTTTCCAAAGTGACTCTTAAAGGTGACTTAATGCTGCCTTATAATTCTGGGTTTGCATTCTTGGTCTCTGTCAGTGCCCTGTGGACAACAGAAACTGAGTTCAGATTTTCTTTTTTGAAGAAAGTAGGTAAACAAGAGGAACCAAATTGGGGGGAGGGGGGGCTTATAAAACTGCCTAAAGCAGAATGGGTCCTGTACGACTGTCCATCCCAGCATGAGGGTGGGTCTGGCATGTGAATTTGAGAGCAGTTTGGTAAAACTTATGTAATAGAGAAAATGAGGAGGTTCTGAGCCCATCGTGAGCCTCCAGTGAAAAGACAAGAGCAAAGGACGGAGAGGAGGCAGCAGAGGAGCAGAGGCCGGGGTTCTTGGGAAAATCACAGAACCTCTCTGATCTTTAGCTTCTCGTGTGTAAAATGATTATAACAGGATCGGCGTCATAGGTGCTAATAAGCATCAGTTTTGGTCAAGACCTCAAAACCGCACCCAAGCCATGGGAAGAGCTACGCAAGCTCAGCATCTCTAGACTGAGTTTGTGCAACACTCACTCTAAGACAGTGTTTCTCTCCCCCCCCATTGTTACTTTAATGCTTTTTTAAAACAGTCTCTCTTGGGGTTGGAGAGATAGTTCAGGGGTTAAGAGCACTGGTTGTTCTTGCAGAGGACCCAGGTTCAATTCCCAGCACCCACATGGCAGCTAACAAGGGAAGCATAACTCCAGTTCCAGGGGTCCGACGCCCTCTTCTGACCTCCACAAGCCTTGCATCCACACCTACCCACATGCAGGCCATACACTCATACACATAAAAATAAAATGATGAATAAAATAAAATGGTCTCTTTATGAAAAATCTCTGCATTGTCTGATGTAGTCCTCAACGTTGAGTCTCTGACTTTCCTACCCACGGAGTATCCAGAACTACAAGATAAGAGCAAAGTCTGCAGGAAGACAGAAGAGAACAGCGTCGACCTCATCGTCTCTCCCCGGAGGAACCAGTGGGTCACAAGGGCCGCTGCATCTTCTGATGTTGCTTTTCTGATGTTTGGATGGTAGAGGTGATCTGGGAGAGGAACTGTCACTCTAGCCAGTGGTTGGAGGCAGCAGGCAAGGCCCCAGGCTCTGTAGGTGACCCCAGGGGCCTTAGGTCGCCCACATTGTGGTTTGAATGTGAAATGTCCCTACAGACTCATGCATTTGAGAACCTGATTCCTAGCTGGTGGAGGCAGTGGAACCTTGGAGAGGAAGCTGGCTGGTGGAAGTGGGACCATAGGAGAGGACCTCTGAGGTCCCGTTCCTGGCCACAGCTCTGCTCTTCCTGCTACGTGGACAGGGCAGCCCCAGGTGCCACATCTTCTCACTGTGCGGCAAAATAATAATTCTCTCCTCCCTCCAGTCTCTTCTGCCAAGTTCTTGGTTACAGTAATGGGGAAAGCAAGAACATACCTGGGATTAAAAGTCTCGGCTGGCCAGAGGCTGAGCAGGAAAGGTTGTTGCCATCAAGTCTGATGACCCAAGTTCAATACTCAGAAATTACATGGTGGAAGGGGAGAATTGACTCCTGTAACTTGTCGTCTGAACTCTTCAGGTGCATGTATACAACAAACAAACAAACAAATGTCTAAAAATTTAAAGGAAGCAGCTTTGGTAACTTTTGTCTGCCACGGGCTCAGGAATAAGATCTAATCCAATTTTTCTTCTCTCTGGAGAAGTGAGACATATGAAGTCTATGGAGGCACACAGAACTGAGATGCTTTTATGCAGAGATGAACATTATCAGAATGTTATCTACAACAGGTGTGGGGCTGCTGGCTAGCCATGTCACCTTATTGTGCAGGCAGGGACATTTATTGGTTCAAGAGTAAGCTTATAAAAATTATCTGGTACACATAATATGGTCTATGTAATATATTTTTAATTAATTAATTTTTATTTTATGTGTATGAGTGTACTGACTGCATCTGTGTAAGTGCACTCATGTCCTGCAATGGCCACAGAGGTCAGAAGATGGTGTCAGATCCCCTGGACTAAACTAACAGTTGGTTGTTAGCTGCCATGTGGGTGCTGGGAATGGAACCCCGGTCCGCTGCAGACAGAGTTTCTCAATCTGTAATGCCTAATCTCCTGCTCAGAAAAATATTTCATTTTTTGGTAAATCATCTCTATGAAAAGAAGCTCTTGTTAGTTAAATATGAATTTATATTTGATGTGGGGCTTCACTGTAAGGTACATAGGTTACTATATGTGTCCAGCACCTCTGTGAGGAGAGGAACCTTCCATGGGCTGCAAGGGGTGAGCTCATATCCGCCCATCATGGATGCACACACACTCCCGAATTAGTTCACAAATAGCCTGGGATAAACGTAAAATACCAAAGAGAAACACCCAGATTTCCATGCATTCTGTGCAGGCTTGAATGAGAAGTGTCCCCTGTAGGCTCAAGGTTTGAACATTTGCTCTCCACTTGGTGGCCCTGTTTGGGAAGATTGTGGAACTTTAGGAAGTGGTGCCACTGCCAGTGTGTGTGTGTGTGTGTATGTGTGTGTGTGTATGTGTGTGTGTGTGAGGTCACAGTCAGTTCATGCTTTCTGCTTCCTGTTCTGGCCGCCATGCCTGCTTTGGTCAACACCTCCCCACCATGATCGACTCATCCCTCTGAAGCCATAAGCCAGAATAGAGTCTTTTTTTTCTAGAAGTTGCCTTTGGTCTTGGTGTTTATTGCAGCAACAGAAAAGTAATGAATACGTATCCTTCCTTCTTATTATTACCACCAAACATAAAGTCCTTACCCCAGAAGGCCCTGTGCTCCACTCAGACAAAATTAGGTCTGTCCATCCTTATACTAGAAAATACAGAAATTTTCAAGTAAAAGCTTGTATTTCTTTATTTGAGACAGGATCTCACTATGTAGTTCTGGCTAGACTCGAATTTGAGACTGTCGGGCCTCTGCCTTCTAAGTGCTGGGATTATAGGAATGCAATGCCGTGTCTGGATTAAAAGCTTGGTTTTAACAGGGCACGTTTAAACTGGGGAAAGTTCAATTAGTGGAGTGCTTGCCTAGAATGCACAGAGGCCTAGGTTTGATGCCCAGTAAACTGGTAGTGGTAGTGCACACCCAGCCCCTGAGACGTGTAAAGAGCAGGATCACAAGTCCCAGGTCATCTTCAACTGTGTGAATTTCAAGGCCAGCCTGTGGTACACAAAACTGTGTCCCCAAACAAGCAAAGAAACCCACAGACAGAAAAGAAAACTCCACAGACAAAGAAGGCTATGCTTAAATCTGCCTTTTTCTCATACTAAGTTGTTTTCTTGAAATATCTTTACACAATTGATTACTCATCCTCTAGGCTCAAAAAAGAGCCTGTCTCCTTGGAGAGGTCTGGGGATGACTCTGTTTCATGAGTCTGACCAAACTGATTTTGAACTTGAAGCAATACCTCCAGTAAATGGCAACACCCTGGGATTGTTGGCATTTCTTCTAGAGTAACGTTTTAAGTGTGAACACTGCTTAGAGCTATTGTACCCATCTTGTGACCGTGAAGAAAAGGCCAAGAGAACTGGAGACCGGGACCTCGAGTCCTGACAGTGGAACTGCTGAACTAGCTCGGGAACTCAGTTTCCAGACTTGTTACCAGAGAAAAGATGCGTTCTTAGGGCTTAAGCCTAGTTAGATATTTTGTTAATCAAGCCCCATGAAAACCTCATAAATGTGGAAAGGATTCGGGATTTCCCCTTTTGTCTTGGGAACATTGGTGCTTTGAGGACACAAATCTTCTGTCATGTGGCAAAGGACTTCCAGAACATTGATCTGTGTGTGAGTTGAGGTCAACGGCTCCCAAAGGGAAGGCCAAATTGCCTGGACTCAGAATCAGACATCTCAAGCTGCAAACAGAGCTTTGGTTTCCATTTTGAGGCAAATATCATTATGTTTTTTAGATGGAGATTTAGTTTTGAGTAAATTGAAGTTCGACATTTGTTTTATTGCACTTTTATTTTCTTCCTGGGGAAAGAAAACATTCACTTTGACATTTAAAATATTTATTTATTTATCTATTGATTGATTGGTTGATTGATAATGCCTCCCTGTAGCTGGCCTGGAGCTCACTATGTAGTCCAGGCTGGCCTCAATCTCACAGAGATCTACCTGCCTCTGCTTCCTGAGTGCTGAGACTAAAGATATGCACTACAATGCTCAGCTTTTTATTTTTATTTTATGTGTATGAGTTCTTTGTCTGCATGTATGTAAGTGCACCGATGTTGTGCAATGCCTGTAGAGACCAGAAGAGGGCGTTGGATCTCCTGGAGCCATGGATGGAGGTTAGCCTCCAAGATGGTGCTCGGAACTGAACTTGGGTCCTCTGCAAGAGGCGAAGAAACAATTTTTTTTTTTTTGTCTTTTTGAGACAGGTTCTCACTTTTTTCCCAGCTGGCCTGGAGCTCATGTAGACCAGGCTGGCCTTGAACTCACAGAGATCGTCCTGCCTCTGCCTCCTGTTTGGGATTAAAGGAAGAAATATAATTTTTATTTATTTATTTATTTTTTGGTCTTTTCAAGACACGGTCTCCCTGTAGCCCCAGCTGACCTGGAACTCACTCTGTAGACCAGGCTGGCCTTGAACTCACAAAGATCCACCTGCCTCTGCCTCCCGAGTGCTAGGATTAAAGGCGTGCGCCACCACGCCCAGCTAGAAATAAAGCAATTGGAGCTGGAGAGATGGCTCAGTGGTTAAGAGGGCTTATTAATCTTACAGAGAACCGGAGTTCAGAGTTCAGTTCCTAGTACCCACATCCTGTGACTCAGGTCTTGGGGATCCAACACAGACACACACAGATCCACACATATAATTTTTTAAATATGGAAAGTCATGTTTTATACTGAAAGTTAATTTGGTTCAGGAGCAAGAAACTTCAGAACATCATAGTATATGATTGTCTTGTAATGGTAAAGTATAGGCTGACACACATACAATTAAAAAAATAAGATAAACACAAAACAATTGAGAACATGTTATGTCTAATGTATTAAGATCACAGTGTGCAGATTTTTCCCACCTGATTCGGTGAACACTTTTCCCAGGAAAGACTATGCCTGCCTTTCATTTGGTCTCAGAGGAGTGTGTAAAGAAGAAAGCCTGGTTCCTGCTGGAAAGTCTACCTGGGACTCTTGTGGCCACCTGGTGGGAAAGGAAGTGTGGGTAATGGTGGACATGAGGCTCAGAAGCAAAAACATAGCTTTTCTCTAAAAGTCCAATGGCTCCTCTCAGAGCCTCCATTTTGCCATTATTATTATTATTATTTTGCCATTTATTTACTGTGTGCACACAGCAGGGTGTGTGTGAGTGCATGCCATGCCCTGTGAATAGAAGTCAGAGTCAGTTCTTTCCTTCTAGAGTGTGGGCCCCAGGGTCTGAAGAGAGGTCATCAGGTTTGGTGTCAAGTGCCTTTACCTGCTGAGTCATCTCATGGGCACACCCATTTTTCCTGCTGAGTCATCTCATGGGCACCCCCATTTTTCTAATTTAAAAATAGGGATGTGAGGCCCATTTCACGTTAGAGGTGCTCTATCCGTAACCTAATCACTGTGGGCGATTTTACAGTTCATAGTACATCAACATAGCGATCAGGATCATTTCTAGAATGGAATCCAAACTAAGCCCAGAATCCCAACAGTGAGGTCCACTGGCTGGGGATGAGCTGCTGCTGACAGTAATGATGCCGTTTGGCAGAGAGGCAGAAAGCGGCTAGCCAGGTGAACAGACGACACAGTGGGGCACGCCAGTTCCATCCTGTGAGCAAGGCCCAGGGCTCCCTTCTCTGAGCCTGCCTTTAGCTGCAGATTAAGGGTGAAGGTATTTCCTCCCAAGGATATGGAAGGGTTCTAGGAAGGTGGACCCAGAGCTACCTGGTGATGGGAAGTGACCGCAGATGGACACTGCCTCCCCTTTCAGGCCACGGCCTAGCTGAGCCCTGTCTTTGCTCTTAACCAGTGACCTGAAGAGGGATGGGGGAGAGGAGGCTCGAACCAACTGGCCTCCTCGGTGGATGGGGCTGAGCGGGATGATGAGTATCCATGGTAGCTACTAGAAGCAAGAACTCACTATTGAGTCAGGTAGCAGCTTATAAAGGCGAAGACCACAGGGACAGCCAATCATCTTAAAGGTCAAATAGCTAGAGCCAATCGGAAAAGTTTCAAAACAACCTTTAGCCCTGGCTTCTTTACTTCCTTTACTCCCCTCTTATTTACTTAGGACCAGCTGGCCCGCCTACCTTACTTCCTTTAGCAGCGGTCTGTCTTGTTTCCTTAAGGCCAGCTGATAAGGGCTCCTCATTGTAAACAAGCCTGGCCCGCCCTGCTGCCTTACTTCCTTTAAGGTGTTGTTGCAAACTTTAGAGCAGGCTCAAGAAGTTGCTGCGGGCCTCATGGGCCAGGACAAAGCAGGCCCAACAGACCTGGATGTTGTTGTAGAGTACATGGAATGTTCTCCATCGGAACAGACGCTCAGGAAGCCTGAGGTCTAGACAGTGGTCCGGTGTAAAGCATTGGGGACGGCTTGCTTTCCTTCTGCCTTGGGCCCCGGGCCTTCGCTCTGTGTCACTGCCGTCCACACAGCATCTGGGCATGTCCTGGGATCTGGCTCTACCAGGCAGAGACAGTTGGTCAGGGTGGACGGGGAATAATCCCAGCTCTTCCATTTGTGACACCCGTTTCACTCTTGTCATTGTTCTGTCACATGGCTTCCCAGACAGCTTTAAGAGCATGGGGCAAGGAGGTCGTGGAGAAATGAAATAAAACTTGGGGAAATATTCAACTCATTCAACATCGCAAATATGTATCTTGAACCACACTTTATCCCACTCACCCTCAATCCCTTTCCTTTGTTCCTTTTCTTTGTTCGTTTTCCTTTTTACTTCTTTGTTAACTAAATTTGTTTTTCAAGAATTTCGCACATTTATGCAGTGCATACCAACCATTGTCACTGCCCTTTCCCTGCCAAGTCTCTCTCCTTCCTCCTGCTCACAAAACTCTCTTTTTGTTTAACCAGGGCTGTCTGTGCAACCATGGGTCTGGCTCTACCTGTTGGAAATGGGTAGGCTCAGCAGTAGGCACCCAGCTAAGAATGTCCACAGTTCCTCATCTTTCAGAATCTCCTGACAGCCAGTAGTTCAGAGGTAGAGGGTAGGGTCTGGTGAGCGCCTCCCACTTCCTTGACTGATTGCTGATCGGTTTGGTCTTGTGTGGGCCCAGTGCAAGTGATGAGTTCATGATTGCAACTGCTGGACTGTGTCCAGCACATAACATTTCATAGACCATCGCCCTATCTTCTGGCTTTGCATCCTTCCCCTCCCTGTCCCTTCTCCTGCAATGTTTTCTGAGCCTTAGAGTGGGGTTGGTATGGACGTCTCATGGAGGGCTGCGCCCACAACTGTTGCTTAGTCTCTGCATCTTGGGCAGCCATGAGTCTCTGCGGGCACCACCGCCATTCTTTGTATGGAGAGACTTCTCTGACTAAGGCTTGCACTTTGGCCTTGAAAGGACAGTAGACACGCTGTCCTGGCCTGTCTTCGTCTTCCCCTTCTGGGAAGGCAAACCAAACCGGCGCAGGCGTTAGGTGATGCTCGCTAAGCCGAAAACAATGTTTGGTGTGCTGAAGGCTCTTTCCAGAAAGACTGGGTAAGGGAAGAATTAGCTGTTTAAGGGGAAATCTTGGCTAAAAGAAATACTCTGAATGGATGTGACCGTTGAACCTGAATTTTCGCTAGACACGCCCATAGGCTATTATATGTGGACATTAGCCTGGTGTCAGGGTCTTAACTCATAGACCTTTCCTCCACTCACAGGCCTTGCTGCCTGGTGGAAAGTCACATTCTACTTCGGCACCCTGTTGGTCCCAGTGTGGCACGTGGCTCACTTTGGAACATGAGTGGAAAAAGCCATTTCCCACTTCCAGGTGGGAACACGAGTGCTATCACAGTGCTTCCTGCTCCTTTGGTGGGGACCAGATGGAGAGAGAGCTCCTGCCTGGGGTTCAGTGTGACTGGAGCTCACGGAACTCACCAATCAGCCGTGACGGGCTGTGGGTGAGGGAGAGGTGAACTTGGCTGTTCAGTCACTGAGCCGTCCAGCTGTTACTGAGCGCCAGTCAGTCCATCCTGATAGATGGGGCCACGTCCATTTTTCCTGCCATGTCCATTCATGTCTCCCACCCCGGCACAGACATGAGGACCGGGGAAGAGAAGGCATCAGTGCATCTATGTTGCGCTTTCTGGGCACTGAGCTTGATTCCTAGGCTGTCCCTCAACCTGTCACAGCCAATGAGGCAGGCAGGAACTTCTGGCTTCCATCTAGGCTTGAGGAGACAGGCTCAGGAGGAGCAGAGACGCTTCGCACCCCCCCCCCCAGCCTCAGAGCACCCCCCCCCAGCTTCTCTCCTTCACTGCTTCCACTCAGATGTTGAGCTGGTCACCCTGGGGAGGGGCTTTTGGATCTTCAGAAAAATAATAACCTTTACTAATGAACTGGTAATTGTTTTACAGCATCCCAGTGAAGTGTGAAGTGTTCTAAGAGCCGTGGGAAGACAATTTCCTTTGATGCTGAAGTTTTCCAAAGAGCGACTGACCCCCTGGCTCCTCCCAGCTCCACTCCCGGTGCCCTAGCTTTGGGGTGGTTTTGAGCTGACTCCTAGCCCGGCTGAGACCAGGAACTCTGAAAACCCGCAGACTGGGATGCCAGCTCAGCCTCATCTTTATTTTAAAGCATGAATCCTGTCTTTCTTTTTAAACATGGCTGCATAACACCCTGAGCACACACTGAGCAGCTAGCACCTGTCACATGCCTCGTCATGCCTAGTCATGCCTTGTCTGTCCCATAATCAGGTTTAACACTTAAGGTTATCATGAGTGTTAGTTACTTTTCTCTCTGCTGTGATAAACATACCCTGACAACAGCAATTCGAGGGAGGTGGGGTCTACTTGGGCTTACAGTTTAAAGGGATTATTCCACCCTGGCGGGGAGGACACATTGGCTAGAGCTGGAGGCAGACTGGCCACACTGCATCCACAGGAAGCAGAGAGTGACCCGAGGCAGGGCCATGCTATCAAGCCTCAAGGTCTGCCCCTTGCTGATCCACCCCCTCCAGTGACTGTCACTTCCTAAAGGGGCCACAACCTTCCTTAACAACACCATCAGCTGCAGATCAAGTATTTTATTAACACACAAGCCTCTGGGGGCCATTTCACATTCAACCCCTCCCACCATCCTTTCCCTCCAGGGCCAGATCAACAGCCAAGCAGGTGGCAAGGGCTCCGGAGATATTTTTGTAATGAATGAATTATTCACAACAAATATTTGTTGGGCCGGTTGCTCTGAGCTCCGTTCAAATGAAACACAATGCTTTCTATGTGAAAGTTTATTGATAGAGGGCTAAAAAGGCTAGTGTTCTGTCATCTTAGTCATTTAATTCACATCTTAAAAAGCTACTCTAAATCACAAGCAGGCTAGAAAATTAATCCTAATTGAAAACATTAATGATTGTCTGGCTAACATATTAGAGAGAGGTCAGACCTAAGGCACAGTACAGTTGCCTTCTTTTTGCTTTGGTAGAAATAATTGGATTCAATCTGTCCAGAGCATTGTGTGCTTCATGATAATGCCTTCTGTGAAGATGCTTGAAAGTTTACTAACAAAGCCCTTCACCAAAGGGACCTGGTGGTGGGCTCACCCCCCCCCCCCCCCCCACCCCCCCACCCCCGTGCAGCCTGCGCCAGCAGCAAATGTGCAGATTGTGAGCTGCAGCTGAGAACGTTTGAGGGCTTCTGGGACTTGCCTAAAGCCACACTCTAGCAGTGGAGCTTGACCTTGGAATCCTGCGCCCGGCCTGGAGTGTTTCTATCATCCCCTTCGCATGACTTTCAGTAGGTTCTGAGGGGTTAAGGAGGTGGTTATACTGTGTGCTTGCATGTGTGCTTGCGTGCGTGCATGTGTGCGTGCGATACATGCCATAGTATGCATGTGGAGGTCAGGGATCAATTTTTTGACAGTCATTTCTCTTGTCTACCATCAAATGAATTCTGAGGATCAAACTCAGGTTGTCAGGCCTGGTGTCCTTGCCCACCAAGCCTTCTCAACACCCTTTTATGCTTATTTTAATAGTGTGTGGTTAATCTAAGACTTACTCAGCACTCATTGTTTTGGTTGGCCGGATTCTCCCCGAAGTAAGAGTTCATTTTATATGTCTTCTTGGCAAAGCTGTGGTGCCCAGCTGTTCTGCCAATCACCAATGCAGATGTTGCGATAGTATCCATTAGCTGGGATTAACATTTAAATAGTAGACTTTAGACCTTTCCTAACATCGTATAGGCCTTGTGTAATCAGTAGAAAGCTTTAAGGAAAAAGGACTGAGGGACTGGGGAGATGGCCCAGTCAGCAAAGTCCTTGCCATGTGTATTAGCGACTTTTCTCATCAATTCAACAAAAATACCTGACCGAAACGATGTTGGGAGTGGGGAGGAAGGGTTAGTCTGGTTTACGGTTCAAATGGGGACAGGATGACAGCAAGAGACCAACTGGTTAGACTCATGGCTGTCAGGAAGCAGAGCGTGACCAGCAACTGGGGGCAGGACTGTAAACCTCAAGGCCCACCTGCAGCCTCCGTGTCCTTCAGCCAGGCCCCTCCTGAAGGTCCCACAGCCTTCTCAGATGGTGCCAGCAGCTGGGGACAATGCTCAAACACACAGGCTTCCTAGGGACACTGTGCATTCAAACCACAGCACTGTGCAAACACCAAGATCTGAGTTTGATCCCCAGAGGGAGTCTGTAATCCGAGTCCTGGGGAGGCACAGCCAGGAGGCCTCTCCAGCTCAGTGGCCAGCCAGTCTAGCTGGTCAGTGAGAGACCTATGTCAAAAATAATGTGGAGAGGGGACTGAGGAAGACAGCTGACTCTGACTACTGCTCTCCACACGTGACACCACCCTCACGCATGGGTGCTCACATCAACACGCATGCATGCACGCACGCACGCACGCACGCACGCGCATACACATACACGCACACAGACACAGAGACTGAGATTCTTCAGAGATAGAGGCATTTTACCTCCAACTGTCTCTGGATTCAAGACTAGCCTGGACTCCTGACCAAATTTCCAGCTGGCTGACCAGTCTCCAGTATTCCATACTTGCCAGTCCCTGTAATCATTTGGGCCAGTTCCTTAAGGCCAGCCCCTCTCGGTGGATCTATGCTCTTCATGAGAGTATCCATCCTGTTGATCCATCCTCCCAGGGAACTCTAACAATTGTACTACTTGTTGACTTCCTGGTAGATGGCAAAGGTGACGATGAAGAGCAGTCAGCCATGGTGCCATGTGATGTGCCTGCTGCCAGTCAGGCACGCTCTTGAGCCATTGGTGTAATGTTCACACCGTGCTCTGTCGTAAATTTTATTCCTCATTGTACAAATGAGAAAATTGGAGCGAGTTCATTCCCCAAGCGGGACAGAGTGTGGAGTCAGGCCTCCAGGCCTTAGCCAGACCAAGCACTTCTACATTTCATCTGGCCATTCATCTTCTGATCAGCTCAAGAACCCATCATGGCAAACCCCCGCAACTGGCCATAGCTCTCTGATGTGATATATTCTTTTGGTGGAAACAAAAGTACATTGATCAAGTGCCATTTGGGGATACATAGTGGAATGCCTTGACCCAGAAGAACGAGGACAACCATTTTGCTTATTTATTTACTTTTTAAGTCCATTCCACGATGATTCCAATATTGGTCACTTGGGAACTCACAAAACAAACAGAAAAGCAAACCCAACTCCCATTGGCAGGGTGAAAGACAAAGGCTTAGCTCTTTCATCTGCTTTTGGTTTGGGAGGTGTTTAGGACATGCGTGGTACAGAGTGGGGCAGGAGTGATGAGTGACCCAAGCCCGTGCTTTATTTTTGCATGCACTGTGTCTCTGGGGAGTGCGAACTTATGTTCCTGAGAGTTAAACAAAGACACCCAGATCTTGCAGAGTGTGCCTGCCACCTGCCCAGCACAGTGCTCCAGCAAGGCACCAAGTTGCCCACCTGCCACACCAACCCTCAGCTGTCTGTCTTTCTCTGGGAATCTCGCCACAAGCTTTGGAAATTTAAATACAAAGTGCAGACACCTCTTTCCATGCTGTTATTTTCAGCTCTTCTTTCCTTTGCCAAGGCCAAGTCGGAAACTCCGACTATAGCAGCAGAGTTACTGGGGGATGGATGGGAGGTCTCCTCTGCTGGGCCATTCAAAGCAGGTAACAGGGAAGACAAAACGATTGCCCACTGCCACCTCTGAGGGAGCGCCAGGGATTTCTGCAATTACCTTAATCCTTTCCTCCTGGTGAGAACTAGCCTCTGCATCCTCTCTGATCTCTGCCCACATGCACCCTGCATCCCGACAGAGGCTTTTCTGCCTGCCTTGTTGCCTGCCTCTCTGAGTCTGGTGTCACTTCAAGGCCAGCTGTGTATGACAGATTGCAAAATCTGGCCTCCCGGAGGCAGGAAACTCTGCGTTCAAGTAGTGTTGGCTGCTCTATGGCCCTGGGGGGCTGAGGCAGGCCTGGTTTTAGACATGCCCAGAAAGTTCTGGAAGGCTGCTCTGTGACTCAAGCAATCCCTTGCAGAGAAGGTCCACCCTATGCTGCTGGCAGAACCCACAGTGGGAGCTTGCCTGGTTTAGGATTTAGTTCCCCGTGCTTCTCTAGGCAAAGCCTCTGTCTTCCAGAGAAGAGTGACCACGCACCATAGCACACACAGCAAAGGGAATACTAGCCGGTCCTGCCTGCTGTCTCAACACCCATGAGCTCATCGGTTTGCACCCCGATATTCATTTATTTCTTTTATTTCCACCCTGACCACCGTTGCTCTTCTTGAGGTTTGTATCCAGGAACTGCAGGTAAAAGTAACTTTGTCTCTGACCCCTTGTGTGGCCTCTAGGACACAGTTCCAGGGCATCAGTTTCCTACCTGTCAATTAGTAAATAAAAATTTATTTCTTTTGCTTAAGGATTTATTTTATTTTAAAATTATGTACATGAGAGCTGGGCTGGTGGCAGACACCTTTAATCCTAGCACTGGAGAAGCCAATGTAGGCAGATATCTGTGAGTTCAAGGCTAGTCTGAGCTACATAATGAGTTCCATGCCAGCCAGGACTTCATAGTGAGACCTTGTCTCAAAATAATTAAACCCAAACAAAAACTTCCGAAATAAAATTATAAATATGTGTCTGTGTACACCTAGAAGACGGCTCTGGATCCCCTGGAGCTGGAGAGGTTGTGAGCCACTTGACATGGTGCTGGGGACCAAACTTGGGCCCTCTGCAGAAGCAGTTAAGTGCCTGTAAATAACAGTTTCTTGTTTGTATGCATGCTCTTTGTGAAGATTCAGTAAAATGGTTTGATGATCAATAGTGTCAGTTGGACAGGATCTAGAATCACCTGAGAGAAACTTCGGGCATGTCTGTGAGGGATTTTCTAGACTGAGTTAACAGAGCTTAGAAAGACCAACCCCAACTGTGTGTCACATCGACCCCATGAGCTCTGGTCCTGGACTGGCTACAAAGAAGAGCAAGGGAAACAGCAGCAATTCCCCTCTGCTTCCCACCTGTGAGCGCACCGTGCTCCCAGCCCTGCTGTCAGTGCGTCTCAGCCAGAGTCATCTCCTCCTTCATTAAGGTTTTCCCCCGGTATAGAGTGGTGCTTGATGAGTGTGCCTGTCCATGGAACAACTCTCCCAGGGTGCGCGTCCCCAGTGCCTCAGTTCATTCTAGTTTTCAAGACAATTTCATATAACATTTGTCCATTTGCTATTGAGGCAGATATTATACCCTCATTTAAAACTATTTTATTACTTTGATTTTATGTGTATGGGTGTGTCACCTGTGTGTGTGTAAGTGCACCTGTGTTGTGCAATGCATGTGGAGGTCAAAAGAGAGGATCCTCTGGAATTGGGGTTAGAACAGTTATCAGCTGCCATGTGGGTGCTGGGAACTGAACCTGTGTCCTCTTCAAGAGCAGCCAGTGCTCTTAACCACAGAGCCATCTCTCCAGCCTCATATCTCTAATTTTTTTCAAGATACGATTTTTAATATGTTAGAAATGACGGGTGTTAAAGAAATGACAAACTGTGGCCTACAATCTGACCTACCATTTTTGTTTTGTTTTACTATTTTTATTTCTTTTCTTCTTTTTTTTGGGGGGGGGAGTCTCCCTGTAGCCCGAGATTGCCTGGAACTCCCTATGTAGACCAGGCTGGCTTTGAACTAACAGAGATCTGCCTGCCTCTGCCTCCCAAGTGCTGGGATTAAAGGCATGCACCACCAGGCCTAGCTTTCTTCCTATTTTCAATTGAATTTTTTTATAAATTTCATAAATAAATTGATCCTATTTAGACCATCTCCCCTACCTACACCACCCTGCTTGTCGCACCCCTACCGAGCCTCACGTATCCTGTCACATATATTAACGCCTATGGAATCAAGTTTGTGTCCCTAAATGTCCATCCCCTGGAGCCTGGTTAAGCCTCTAGTGTCACACCCTTAAATAAACCAAGTCTCCCTCTCTCAGTACTTATTGGTTGCCAATAGCTCCTCAGCTAAGGTTGGGGCTTCTTAAGCACTTCCCCACATCTCTGCTGGGATTCTGTCTGGCTGAGCTTCCGGGTCTAGTGCATGCTGTTGCCGTTGCTGTGAGTTCATATGGGAAACCTCCAAGCTGCGTGCAGAGATCATCGCCTCTGGCTCTTACAGCCTTCCTGGCCCCTCTTGTGCAATGGCCAATGAGCCTTGATTCGCAGAGGTCTGATGCACATGTCCCATTCAGGGACAGACACTCCACACTCTCTTGTTCCCTGTGCATTGGCCAGTTGTGGCTTTCAGGGTTCGTGACTATCTGTTGCATGAAGAAGCGTCACACTGGCGAGGATTGAGAGAGGCGTTAACATTCTTTTGGTCCTCTGTTCTGATATTTTCCCTGAGCCTTGAGTGTCAGTTAGGACTGGACACCTTACAGACATTTATTCTCTGTGTTTGACCAGTTGTGGAACTTTGTAATAGTTTCCATCTGTTGTGAAAGAAGTTTTTTTGATAAATCATGAGAGGTACACTTGTCTGTAAATACAAGGATATGTATTTAGACTATAATAAGAAATTACACTGATCTAGGGGTGTGACAAAAGTGGGTTTTCCTCTAAGATCTATGACCTCTCCAGCCATGTATATTTGGCTATGCTTACAATACCACACATGAGTTCCTGCCCATTGAGTGGGCCTTAAGTCCAATTAGACAGCTGTTGATTATCCCCAGATTAAAGTGCTAGTACTGCACCAGTATTATTTGCTGGACTGGTCATCACTGCAGTTCGTAGACTTTACAGCTGGATGGGATCATTGATTGGGTTCTCCCTTGGGAGTTTACATAGTCTCCCCTGATACCATGAGGGTTAGTCTTCAGGGAGGAGGCTTCCAGCTCACTTTCAGTTCAATTGCTCTACGTTCTGTGTCCAAAGTATGTCCTGTCTTCAGCAATAGGGTCTTACTCTTAAGTTCTGTGAAGTAATCAAGGGCTGTGGCAGTAGCCTGTATTCTTCTAGGTGTCCCTGGGGCTGTGCTGACCAACACCCTGAAGGAGGTTTCCCTTGCTTTGTCAGGCTGTGCTGTTTTAAGCTCTCGTGCGCTCTTATGTACACTGTATGTGTATTTTTCAGTAAACTTTTGAACCAATATATTTCCCTCTGGTTTTCACACCACCTGAATGTTATTCACCTTTCCTATCCCATCCCCTCTATAAGTCTTCCTATTCCCTCCTCAAGTGAAGTTCCCCCCATTTCCCCCAGTATGACTGTTGCTTGTTTTTGTCAATAAATACTTTTTTATTTTTTGTTTTGTTTTCTTTTTTTTTTTTTTTTTTTTTTGAGACACAGTCTAACTCTGTAACCCTGGCTGGCCTGGACCTTGCTATATGAAGCAGCAGGCTGATCTCCAGTTCACAAAGATCTACCTGCTTCTTCCTTCCCAACACTTAGATTAAAGGCGCAAACCACCACGCCTGGCCCAGCCATTCAATTCTGTGTGGCCTGTGGCCACTTTTGTGCTGAAAAGCCCATGTTGGAAGGCTGATGCTTTTGAAATCTAAAATGTTTACTCTCTGACTATATGTAGAGAAGGTTTGGGTTATAAGAAGTGCAGCCAGGACTCACATCATGTCACACCTACTATGCTTCAAGTCTGGGATCACACTGGGATCATTCTTTTGGTGGAAAATGAAATTGTAGAAGCTCATAGACAGGAAATCTGAGCAGGCTTCTGTGGGTTATTGTTTGTTGGTTTGTTTGTTGGTTGGTCTTTTTGAGACAGGGTCTCCCTGCAGCCCCAGATGTCCTGGAACTCTCTATGTAGACCAGACTGGCTTTGAGCTCACAAAGATCTGCCTGCCTCTGCCTCCCAAGTACTGGGATTAAAGGAGTGCACCACCACACCTGGCCTGCTTCTGTGTATTTTAAATCAGTCTAAAGCCAGCTTTTCATTCCTTATCCAGAGCTTCTAACTCGTGTGACCCTGTAACCTGGGCTTGTCCTTATTATTTCCATGTTAGTGTTCCTTGTTACTTATGAGGAGTTCTTTATCCTCTGTCCCCTATTCCATTTTCCAATGCCTGTCTGAGTCAGAGGCTTTCAGAAGCTGTTTTTTGAGCAGCTCTACGGAAACATGATTGCTCCCAGAGGTGCAGCAATCCCCGCAGTAGAGAGGAAGCTCACCTGCTCCTGCCCGTGTCCCCTCTGTGTTCAGGGCCGGCACTGTTGACTAATGGTCAACATGACTTCATGGTCAACTTCATTAGACTTAGAGCACCTCAGAGACACCTGTGGGGGTGGTTGTGATGGTGTCTCCAGAGGCCACACCTGTGGAGGTGGTTGTGATGGTGTCTCCAGAGGCCACTCATGTGGGGGTGGTTGTGATGGTGTCTCCAGAGGCCACACCTGTGGAGTGGTTGTGATGGTGTCTCCAGAGGCCACACCTGTGGGGGTGGTTGTGATGGTGTCTCCAGAGGCCACACCTGTGGGGGTGGTTGTGATGGTGTCTCCAGAGGCTACACCTGTGGGGGTGGTTGTGATGGTGTCTCCAGAGGCCACACCTGTGGGGGTGGTTGTGATGGTGTCTCCAGAGGCTACACCTGTGGGGGTGGTTGTGATGGTGTCTCCAGAGGCTACACCTGTGGGGGTGGTTGTGATGGTGTCTCCAGAGGCTACACCTGTGGGGGTGGTTGTGATGGTGTCTCCAGAGGCTACACCTGTGGGGGTGGTTGTGATGGTGTCTCCAGAGGCTACACCTGTGGGGGTGGTTGTGATGGTGTCTCCAGAGGCTACACCTGTGGGGGTGGTTGTGATGGTGTCTCCAGAGGCTACACCTGTGGGGGTGGTTGTGATGGTGTCTCCAGAGGCTACACCTGTGGGGGTGGTTGTGATGGTGTCTCCAGAGGCTACACCTGTGGGGGTGGTTGTGATGGTGTCTCCAGAGGCTACACCTGTGGGGGTGGTTGTGATGGTGTCTCCAGAGGCTACACCTGTGGGGGTGGTTGTGATGGTGTCTCCAGAGGCTACACCTGTGGGGGTGGTTGTGATGGTGTCTCCAGAGGCTACACCTGTGGGGGTGGTTGTGATGGTGTCTCCAGAGGCTACACCTGTGGGGGTGGTTGTGATGGTGTCTCCAGAGGCTACACCTGTGGGGGTGGTTGTGATGGTGTCTCCAGAGGCTACACCTGTGGGGGTGGTTGTGATGGTGTCTCCAGAGGCTACACCTGTGGGGGTGGTTGTGATGGTGTCTCCAGAGGCTACACCTGTGGGGGTGGTTGTGATGGTGTCTCCAGAGGCCACACCTGTGGGGGTGGTTGTGATGGTGTCTCCAGAGGCTACACCTGTGGGGGTGGTTGTGATGGTGTCTCCAGAGGCTACACCTGTGGGGGTGGTTGTGATGGTGTCTCCAGAGGCCACACCTGTGGGGGTGGTTGTGATGGTGTCTCCAGAGGCTACACCTGTGGGGGTGGTTGTGATGGTGTCTCCAGAGGCCACTTATGTGGGGGTGGTTGTGATGGTGTCTCCAGAGGCTACACCTGTGGGGGTGGTTGTAATGGTGTTTCCAGAGGCTACACCTGTGGGAGTGGTTGTGATGGTGTCTCCAGAGGCTACACCTGTGGGGGTGGTTGTGATGGTGTCTCCAGAGGCCACACCTGTGGGGTGGTTGTGACCCTGCCTGACTGGACAGCACTCTTGCATGTGCTGGAATCTGAGACTGAATACAGAAGAAAGTGAGCCGAGGCCCAGCAGCCATCTCTCAGCTGCCTATGCATGTGCTCCCTGGCCTCCATCCATTCTGCCCACACCCTGCTCCTAGCTAAGAGGCCATCCCCTGACCTAATGAAGGCATGCCTACAGCTGTCTTCAGAGAAGAGTCTGAATAGAGCTGGAATGGCTCAGGGATGCGGGGTCCTATGTGTCGAGATCCTGGTCTAGAGCCATCTGGGGAGGGCCAGGTAGGAGGGAGTCTTGTCCATTTCAGCTCCCGTGTAAGTCCATCATGGGGCGGGGGCACCCAAGTCGGGCAGCTCACAGCATGGTGGCTAGGAAGAAGAGAACCAACGCCTGCCCTGGCAGCTCTTCCCTTCTGCCCGCTTCTATTCCATATGGAACCCTGCCCCTGGGACTGTGCCCACACGCAGAGCAGGCTCTCCTCACTCAGTCCCCCAGATGCACCCAGGTGCATGCCTTATCAGCCTCCCAGGCTCTTCTTGGTTCAAATAAGGAGACAATCAAGATTAACCATCTCTGAACTCAAGGCCAGAATGCTGCCTGTTTCCTGATCAGACTGGACAGGGCAGAATGGGACAGGACCAGTTACAGGGCTGCTGTCCATGGGATGTCTGTCAGTGGTGCTCTGAACCAAGGTGTCAGGACTGAAGGCGAGGATTTGAAAACAGTTTAGGGTGTGAACTGGACAGGTGTGTGGCCCTCCAGGTAGGCACTGCCGTTTTCCCCATCGTCTGTTCAAGGCCCTGAAGAGGTGTCTGTGTACAGGCCTGGGGAGCACCTCCCCCCAGCACAGAGGAGGACACAGAGGGAAGTGTAGGGTTTGCTAGATAGCTTTACTGTCGACTGATGCACCTGGATTGAGGGACCCTCAGTTGGGGAATTGCCTCCATCGGACTGGCCTATTGCCGTGGCTGTGGGATATTTTCTTGAGTGTTGAGTGATGTGGGAGGGCCCAGCTCACTGTGCTTGGGCCCGCCCTTGGGCAGGTTTCCAGAGGAGCGAGCTAGTAAACACTCTGTGCTTCAGCTCCTGCCTCTGCCTTCCTGCTCTGAGCTCCTACCTTGGGCTCCCTCAGTGATGAGCTGAGGAAATAAGCCAAACAAACCCTTTCTCCCCAAATTGACATTGGTCAGAGTGTTTTGTCACTGCAGAAAGAAAGACTCCGACTGAGTAGCTTCCCAGAAACTCATGCAACTGTCGGCACTGAGGCTCATTTCCTGTTTCCTGTGGGGTCGGCTAAGAGTCCAGAAGATGTTCAACTGCAAGGACACAGAAATTAAGAACTCCAGTCATGACACCCATATACACAGGAAAACAGGAAGAAGCCACAGAAAATAATTTGATATTTGTCCCAACCATGTATCTGAAACCCAGGCACAAGTGACACGACTTAGATGGTGGATGACATCCATGCTGCCTTGTTTTTATTTATTTCAGCAATCCTCCTGCCTCGGATTCCTGAGTCCTAGGATTAAAGAAGTGAGCCAGCGTGCCTGGATAATTATACTGTTTTTAATGAGTTCTTTAGCCGAGTTGACATTCAAGGCTGCAGTAGTCTTGGAGGATTCCAGGTCAGTTGTTTCAACTCTGGGTCGGTTATCTCTAGTTGGAACAATGTGTCTACTCTCTGTCCAAAACAGGGCCCCCTTCCAAGAAGATAATATATTCTCCCCATCACTATATAGCTTGATTTTTTATGGGCATTTAAAATCACACTAGCAAAACACACTGGCAAAGTGGGGAGGTGTTGAACTGACTCCAGGACACCAGGCTGCCAACATTCATCATCATCAGGAGCTTGAATGCCCTAAAGCCCTGCCCTTGAGGCTCTTCCTGGACAAGCTGGACTGCCAACCTATGATACCCTGGAATAAGAAGGACTCTTCCTGAAGATTGCCAAGTGCTGGGAAGAACCCTGTGCTTCCTTCAGGGGGCACGGGCTGACCCTTTCATCACAGGCTGCCTCCATCAAGGGCAACTCCACTTTGCCCACTGAGTCCCAGGCCACTCGTTTTGTCTCCTCTACTGAGCAGTGTCTAATGAGTGTGGTGTGAGGTCTAAGCTTAAGGCCCAACACTGTGCATCGCATGATCTCTGGTGAAGTGAGGAGGGTCCCAAATGGCCTAACCACAGGTTCCCCTTACTACCCTGTTCCCACAGATAAAGGCCCCTTAGCAACCTGCTGATGAAATGAACCAAATGGAGTTCTGGCTTGCTCTGTGTTGAGAGTGCTCCTTCTTTTTTTTTTTTTTTAATTTTTTTTTATTAATTTTATTTATTTATTGTATGTGTATGAATGTACTGTCTGCATGCAAGTCTGTGCACCCGTGTCGTGCAACGCCGCGGAGGTCAGAAGAGGGTCTCGGATTCCCCTGGAACTGGAGTTCTCCTGGAATTGGAGTTTTAGACGGTTCTCGGCCGCCATGTGGGTGCTGGGGATCGAACCCGGGTCCTCTGTAAGAGCGGTCGGCGCTCTTAACCGCTAGGCCATCTCTCCAGCCCCGAGAGTGCTCCTTCTTTGCTAGCTTGCAGAATTATTCAAACAAGCTGACCACATCCTCTGATGGGAACAAGGGACTCTCCCTGTCCCGATGCCATGAGTCCTGGGGCTCCCTGTTCCTCAGGGTAATCCTTGTGGAACGGGTATGAGGCCGTGTATCAGTCGCTTTCTGCTGCTGTGACAAAATGCCTAACCAAAGCACTTTAAGGAATGGTTTGGATGTCCAGTCCATCAGGTACTGCTTCCTAATTGTGTGTGAGGTACAGACTTTAGAGCTGAACTGGAATCAGTCTGAAGAACTCAGCCATTGGAAGATGTGGAGAATGAACAACCAAATGCCCTGAGCTGGGAGCTAAGCGGGCATCAGAGCTACTGAAGGGCGAGCCAGGGGCACTGATCCTTGGGGACAGTAGCTACCTTCTTTCAGAGACCTGAAAACTCAAAGCTCCCCTTGCAACCATCACAGCTCCTTGTCGTGCATCACGGGACGATACGAGCTCAGTAATTCTGATGGGAATTGGGCAAAGAGGGGGCTGAGAAGGGGAGGGGCTCTCTTGTCTAGATGGTGAAACATCTGTAGTGAGATCCTTGAAGAAATGCAGCTGTTGGGAGAGTGGCTGGAAAGACAAGACCAAGCGTGGCTGACGGAAAGCCTGCTGGGAATGGCTTCAGTGAGGAAGGGGAGACACTTGACTCCCTTTTGACCCCCTAGTCCTGGGGAATTGAACCCAGGGCCTCATGCAACCACACTTCAATGAATGGAAATACTAAGCTGTTATCAGTAATTTTCAAATAAGAAAAGAGTTGGATTTCTTCAGTGCTTGAATGTGGATCACATCTCAGATTTGCATCTCATCTACTTTGTAGACATACAAAGCTTGGATACTGTTCTTACACAGCATGAACTTCAGTTTTCTCATCAATACAACCGGGATGATGGTGATTGCACCATACACTGTAGAAAGTTATTAGAAAGAGCGCCTGGAAAATTTAGTATTCTGTGGATGGTCCAGACAAGAATTGCCAAATTGCTTTTTTTCAATACAAAGATTAGAGTTACAGATGGCCTTGATTTGTCCTCACTGGTCACAGGGTCTGAAGCACAGGGAAGTTACTCGTTAAGCTTTCCCTGTGTCTTATCTGCTTAACATTGAGGTTAAGGGGACTTTCACAGACTATGTCATAAACATCACACTTTAAAGTATTTTAGAGAAAAAAAACTTTTAATTAAAACCATGGGAAATATAAACAGAATGAGCCCTCTTTTCTATCAAAGGGTTAACTAAGACAAAACTCATTTAAAAGAGAGAAAATTATAAGGAAGCCACTTGGAAAAAATCAGATTCTTACAGCTCAGCACTTCTTGAAAGCAAAATACATGCCCAGATTCTATTTCTCCCCCCTAGAAACTGTGCCCTTCTGTATTAGCCAATCATGTAAGGCTATGAACTGAGCTCTGGCGAGGCACAGGATCCCTTTGTCCATTGGGAGTCCACTGGGGCATGTGCCTGCTCCACTGCACCCTCCTGCAGAAGTCAGACTTTTTTGCCTTGCTGCAATGCTTTGCATTGTTTGGTCATTTCCATGAGACCCCACACCCATTTCTTCAAAAAATATTTATTTTTACTCATCGTGTATGAGCATTTTTTCTGCATCTATGTAAGCGAATCCATGTGTGCAGTACCTGCAGAGGTCAGATCGGGCATGGGACCCCTGGAATTGGAGTTGAGGACAGTTGTCAGCTACCACATGGGTACTAGGAATCAAACCTCGGTCCTCTACAAGAGCAGCCAGTGCTCTTAACCATTGAGCCATCTCTCCAATTCCCCCCAACCCCCTCCCCCCCACACATTTCTTACAAAATGAAATCTTACAGCTCTCATAGGGAAATTATAAAAAATATAGACCAATATTCAGAGGAAAATAAAAATCATCCCTCCTACATGTACCCAGACCTGTCTCTACAACATAGCACTTCTCCATTCCTTTTTCCTTTCCTTTCCTTTCCTTTCATTTTTTTAGGAAGGGTCTCGCTATATAACCCAGGCTCACCTCCACCTCACCATCCTACTGCCCCAGCCCCCGAGGGCTGAGATTCTAGCTGTGCACCACCACACTCAGCTTCTATGTGCTCGTGTCTCCTCTGTATTTGATGTCTTACGCACATTCATTTCGTACTAATTTTAAGCTATCGTTATATCATAAGCATGTGCATGTTATCGATAGTTCTCATAAACTTTTCTTTTTTTTTTTTTTTTTTTTTTTTGTCTTTTGAGACAGGGTCTCCCTGTAGCCCCAGCTGACCTAGAACTCATTATGTAGACAAGGCTGGCTTTGAACTCACAGAGATCCACCTGCCTCTGCCTCCCAAGTGCTGGGATTAAAGTCATGAGTCGCTATACCCTGCTAATTTCCATAAACACTTCACATTATTTGGATTTACCATATTTTTCCTAATGATAATACTGGCCATTTAGAGTCTCTTCTACAATTTTCTAGCATACCATATATTATAAATCATACTGGATCCCAAGTGATGGCTTCTAAGCCCAATTCAGAGCATCTGGTTCAGTTATTGAAGATTACAATTTGTTTTTTTTTGTTTTTTGTTTTTTTTTTTTTGGTATTTTTGAGACAGGGTCTCCCTGTAGCCCCAGCTGTCCTGGAACTCACTCTGTAGACCAGGCTGGCCTTGAACTCACAAAGATCCGCCTGCCTCCGCCTCCTACAATTTTGTAGAGTTTCACAGTACAAAACAGAGGTTGTTTAACTGGCCTTGGGCCAACTCTAGCCAGCCTGCTTTCATGAGTGATCCCAGCTACGTTCTTTTGATCCTCAATTAGCTGTGGCTGCTTTGCTGCTGCAAAGCTGGAACTCAGCACCTCAGGCTTGTGAACTCAGCACTTTTGTTGTTGTTGTTGTTGTTCTTTTTTGAGACAGGGTCTCCCTGTAGCTCTGGCTGTCCGGGAACTCACTATGTAGACCAGGGTGGCCTTGAACTCTCAGAGATCTGCCTGCCTCCACCTCCCAAGTGCTAGAATTAAAGGCGTCTGCCACCACGCCCAGCCTTTCTTCACTTTCTATCTGACCCTTTATAAAAACAGTTTGCAGTTCCTGGTAAAGAATGCAACAGATCTTATGCCTTCTCGCCCAAAACCATCTGTCTTAAACTGTGTATTTCATGTGTCTTTATTTCTGAGGCCCAGATGCCATATTCTGGTCCTGAGCAGGGCAGGGGTCAGGAGCAGCCCACCACTGCCCCAGGAAGGTAAACTTAGGGCATTCACCCACAGGTGCAGGACAATTGATTTGCTGAGTTGTGGCAGAGGGGTCAGTGGCTGGCGGACTTAGATTGCACTCCTAAATCCCGCCAGAGCATGGCTGCCCGGTGGTGCCCCCCCCCCACCCCGTACGCACAAGTGGGAGGAGACCTGGCTTGGGGTCAGGCGAAGACGCCATCTTCTGGTCCTGAGCAGGGCAGCAGGGAGCGCAGCCCGCCACTGCTCCAGGAAGGTACCGGGTGCGGCTAAGTCAGGAATCCCCCCCACACACACTGGAATTGAGGAGAGAGGAGTATCCGGTGGATTAGAGAACATTCAGAACAGGAAAGGAAGGACAGTTCAGTTCCAATATATAAACAAAGTGAAAGCCTGAAACCTAGACAAGTCAACACTCCATAAACAAGGAGGAGGGAAGGAAGGGGGAAAAAAGCCTGGAAGGGGCAAGCAAATGAACAAGCTCAGCCTTCAACAAACTTAAAAGGCATTTTGGGATTTGAATCACAAAGGAGGAAACCACATGCAGGGAGACAACAAAGAGACAACATGGGAAAAGGTGCAGGATAATTCGGCACCAGAGCTCTACCAACTGGTAGGAGACAGCTACAATCGGATCCCCCTGGAGGATGACCCCCAGCAAGACAGGACCTTTAGGGAATATCATGCACGACCTATTGCAGGAAATTATAAGAACATAAAGAAAGAATTCAGAGAAGTAAAGCGAGAGAATGAAAAACCAAAAAAGACCTAGAGGGATACAATGAAAACTAAAGGAAGAATTCAGAGAAGTAAAGAGAGAGATGAAAAAAACTCAAAAAGGACCTAGAGGGATACAATAACAAACTAAGGAATAGATTGACAAACTCCAGAAAGAACCAGAGAGAGAAAAAAAACAAACACTTAGGAAGTAGAAATACTGAGAAAGGAGCCCAGCAACGAAGTAAGGAGCACCAGAAAGAGACTGAGAACTCATAAGGAAAATGGAATATTAAGACATACCAGGATGAAATGAAAAAGGAAATAGAACACTTATCCAAAACCAGGAAGAAAGAAAGGAAAAGGCCTTCAGAATAGAATGGAGGAAGCAGAGACAAAGAATATCAGATCTGGAGTAAACACAGAGCAAAGAAAAAAACCAATAAAGATTATGAAAAAAGTAAAAAAACAAAACGAGGAACAACCAGGAAATATGGGACACTATGAAAAGATCAACACCTCCGCATCATAGGAGAGGGAAGGAGAGAGAAGAACCTCAAGTGAATAGTAGATAGATCTCAACAGAATAATAGATGAAAACTCCCAAACAAAAGTAGACAAACCCATCAAATACAAGAGCAACCAGGGCTCCAATAGACAAGGCAGAAAAGAAACTCCCCACGCCACATCATTTAGCAAAAGCTAGATGCCCAAAACAAAGGAAAATTCTGAAAGCAAAGAAAAAAAAAGTTCATGTAAGGGAAACCCATCAAAACAAGATGATTTTTCAGCGAAAACTATGAAAGCTTAAGATTGGAGCCAAAGCATAGTCCAGACTTTAAAGACTATGGATGCCAACCCAGAATACTTTACCCAGCAAAAAGGTCAATTACAGTGAAGAGAGAGAGAACTTCCAAGACAAAAACAAGAGATAGAATACAGGTCCAGAAAACCAACTCTTCAGAAAATGCTTGAAGCAATTAAAGGGAGAAGAAGAGGACCAACTATCCTCAAGCACCAGGGAAAAGAAACAAAAAAAATAAACATAGGAGTAGAATCAGAGACCAAAAGTCCACAAGGAGAAAAGGTGAAAGGAAAAACATTCCTCATCAAAAAACTTGAAAATAAGGGCTGAACTCCCCAATCAAAATGGCATAGACGGAGAATGGATTAGGAAACAAAATCCATCTATATGCTGTCCAAGAAACCCACTCGCAATTTCAAGGCAGACACCAACTTATGGTGAAGGATGGAAGAAGAAAAATACCATGCAAATGGTACCAAAAGAAGCAGGTGTCACTATCCTAATATCCGACAAACATGACTTCAAAGCAAAAGAAATCAAAAAGGACAAAGAGGGTCATTATATCTTCATTAAAGGAACAATCGACAATGAAAATCTCACAATCATGAATATATATGCACCAAACTCTGGCCACACCAAACTTTGTAAAGACAACTCTTCAGGATCTCAAGGCCAGATTAACCCCAGGCACCACTATAGTAGGGGACTTCAAATAACCACACTAAGTCCTTTAAACAGATCAACAGGACAAGGATAAACAGGAGACATCTGAACTGAATGATACAAGACACCAAATGGACTCCACAGACATCTATCAGATATTTCACCCAACACTAGAGAGATACACTTTCTACTCAGCACCCCAGGAACATTTCTCCAAATAGATTCATATACTGGGACACAGGGAAAAACTCAACAAATACAAAAAGATTGAAATAATCTCATGCATTCTTTCAGACCACAGTGCAAAAACTCAATATCAACACCAGGATAAACCCTACAACCTACAAGAACACATGGAGAACTAAAAAAACAACCTGATAATGAAGGGTCACGAAGAGAAAAAAGAAGAAATAAAAAACATTCCTAGAACTGAATGACAATGATAATTACAATGCAGCAAAAACCTATGGGACACTTTAATAGCAGTCCTAAGAGGAAATTTATAGCTCTAAATGCCTAACATTAAAAAAAGAAAGAGCACAAGTGAACTATATTAACACTCCAGTTAAAAGTTTTGAGAGACAACAACAAATGAACCCTAAACATCAGGCAGACAAGTAAGAACATACACAAATCAGACAGAGATCAATGAATAGAACAAGAAAACCATACAAAAATCAATGAATCCAAAAGCTGGTTCTTTGAGAGAATAAACAAGATAGCAGACTTTAGCCCAGATTAACCACAAAAGAAGGAAAACTCCAAATCAATAGAATCTGATGATGATGAAAAGGGAAATATCACAACAGATAATGAAAAGATTCCAGACAAATAATATGGATTACTTTAAAAACCTATACTCTACAAGTTTGAAACCTAGAGAAATGGATGAATATCTGAAATCTTTGGGAATCATCAAAGCTCAACAAGAAGAAATCGACAGCTTAACAGACATAATATATGAAGAAATTGAAGATGTAATAAGCAGCCTCCCAACCAAAAATGCCCAGCCCAGATGGTTTTTCACAGCCGAATTCTACAAAATATTTTAAAAAAGTACTTACAACCATTAATATCAAGCTTGTTAGAAGGATACAACATGGAGGGAGTTCTCCAGATTCCTTCTATGAACAGCATCACTCTATACCAAACCAGGCAAAGATGCAACCAAAAAGGAGAACTATAGACCATCTCCCTAATGAACACAGACCAAAATTCTAAACAGGATTTGGCAAATTGCATAAAACCCACATCAAGAAGATCATCCACCATGACCAAGTTGATTTATACCAAAATCAGGGATGGTTCAATATATAAATATAAAATATCAAGCATATAAATGGATAAAGACAAAAACCACACCATTCTCAATTGATGCGAAAAAGTTTGAAAAAT
>VZQC01001874.1:323620-451255 GCA_009823505.1 Rhizomys pruinosus
ATGGGTAATGCATACGAGGAATGGTGAGATGTAAATTGCTGTTGTCCACATTAGCTTTACTGAAAAACCTTATAACGTTACTTTGGGATTGGTGGAAAACAAAAGTTTCTAAATTTGCTGTCATATAAACACCGTGGTAGCAATCTCTTTCACTGATAGGATGATTTAACTCAAAAATAAAGGTGTTTTCCCAACTTAATCACATACCAGTTACCCCAAAAACAGCATGGGTGAACTTGACTGAAATCCACTGCCTTGATTCCACCCTATAGGTATGTATAATACAACTGCTTTTTTTGAGACTCGTGGGTCAAAAATAAAAACCTAAAATATAAAAGAGATATAGACTAGATATAAAACCTTTTGTCAAAAAAAACCTTGCAACCAATTTAAAAACTAACTACGGGAAAGGATTTGTATTTCCAACACCAGAGTATCACCAACTTATGGCTGTGAAAAGAAAATGCAGCTTGCAGTGAGTAGGATGTACCAGAAAGTGCCAGCAGAAGGATTGCTCCTCTGGGCATTGAAGGGGAGAAAATGCTCAGATTGCTGCAGACATCTAGCTCTCTGTGATCCTACTAGTAACAAACTATTTTTAATGAATCCTAATGAGCTTACCTTCTAGGTGCCGCTAAAGGTTTTAATACAAGAGACTTTCTTAACTCCCTCCGATAGAATAAGGAGAAATATGATGACATGATGAGGTCGTTCTCCAGCTGTAATTGGAGCCAAGCTTATAGAGGTATTCTCTTGTAAAAATGGGTATGAAACTGCCTTCTTTAATTGACTAATATGGACATAGAACTGTGTGAAAAGGATTATTCTCTGTCAGAACCAAATATAAGCTAAAGTCTCTTAAGCTATGCACTTAAACAAAATATATTAATACAGGAGCTCTGACTAAAAAAATGGATTATTCTACCAAGTAGATGTTGGCTAGGGGATTCCAAGCCCCCACAAAAAGTTAATGCTCCTGCTTCCAAATGGGATACTTGCAGGAGAGAGGCGATAAAGCCCCTGCTGTTAAGTACCTGATATAAACATGAGAAAGATGTATGGAGGACCTGCACTTGCAAGTAGTACAGATGTTCTGGAATGCCAGAGATCCTTACCAAAGGCCACTAAACCAATAAATCAAATATAGGTCTCCTTGAGTCAAGCAAGACTCCTCCGTCAGCACCAATACACCTCATCTAGCCTGGAATACTGTGCAGTAGTGGCAGCCATGTGTCTGTTTATCCCAAATCTAATGGCTATTAGCTCTCTCCTTGGAGGAATAACCCATGGCTGATGCCACAAAGCTTACAACCTCTAATGGTTAGGCGATGTTATTAACCACACGAAAGACCTGCCATACTTAACAGAAGAAAATGTAATTCATGAATTAACATACCATCCAAACATCTGTGTCTATACCAAAGTAACCTACCATAACAATTAGTACTGTTTAAATACCTATATATTGCGTGTGCTTCATTAGTAGGATCGAAAGGCTATATATTATACTGTTTAAATACCTATATATCTAATTGCATGTACTTCATTAGTAGGATCGAAAGGTAATGCCTGGACAAGCTGGCAGCCCATGAAAGAAAACAACCAGAATTGACTAGAGACCAAGACATCAGCTCCAGAGAAAGTAGACTGTTTTGCTTCTCATCCACCTGTGCCCCTTTTCTAAGCCTAGGGAACAATCTGCAGAAGAGGGGGCATGGTAGAATGTAAGGCTGCAATTGGGATTAATGGTGAAACTACAACAATATAGACTGGACACTATTCAATCAATTTGATCAACTTGATTGAACATACAAGCCGCCCCCCTGCTGGATGGTGGGACCCATGAGCTGTGTGGGTTTGGGCACAACTGCTCGCAAATTGGTTTTACATGAAGGATGCTTGTACTGACAAATTATCACTTATTGTTAAAAAAAATGAAAACAAAACAAAACAAAAAAGCAGAGAAAGATGCAGAAAAGTTATGGCAGAATGCATGATCTGGGATGGGTAGGGGTGGGGTGGGGGGAAGGGAAGGGGATATATGCCTGAACTGAATTGGAAAATGATGTATGAAATACACAAAGCATCAATAAAATTAAAAATAAATAAATAAATAAAATAAATAAATAAAAGTCTTTATTTTTTAGCCAGGTGGATCTCTGTGAGTTCAAAGCCCATCTGGTCTACATAGTGAGTTCCAGGACAGCTGGGGCTACAGGGAGACCCTGTCATGAAAAGACCAAAAAAAAAGTCTTTATTCGTTATAGTAACCTAAAATGAAGGGAAAATTAAGTATGTGATAACAAAACAGAAAAATAACCTGAAAGTCCACATGTGAACTTCGTGCATCAGACCTGCCCCTTCCATCTCCTGCTTTAGCTTTAATATGTTTAGCATGGATCAAAGATCAGTGGAATGAATATAAACTCAGAAGTACATTTGGCATACATGGAAACTTTGTTGTAATAAAAATCCTTCAAAACTCAGTGGGAGAAGAGATAGATTGTGCTGCATATGGTGCTGGGCTATGGCGTGAGGCAGGGATCTCATTCGAACCACGTAGAAAGGTAGGCACAGAGGTAGGGTTTTGTTAGCAAAATCAGCACTCTGGTAATAGTGTTGTGCTTTGATGCTCCTACTTATATTAAAAAGAAATACTAAATAGCTATTGACAGTCACTTACCATCGAAGTGTACATTTTCCCCCATCCCTTGACTTCTAGGTCAATGCCAGTCAGTTAAAACCACAATACAACAGCCCTGCAAAAAGCAGATGGAAGTTAGGAAGACTAGCTTCATACTCTTTAAAAGAATCTTTATTTTTCATTTTATGTGCATGAGTATTTGCTGCATGTATGTATGTGTGCGTGCCTGGTTCCTACAGAGGTCAGAGGTCGGAATGGAGTTTCCTAGAACTGGAGTTACAGATATTTGTAAGCTACCAGGTCCTATGCAAAAACAGTAACCACTCTTAACTGCTGAGCCACCTATTTTTGCATTCTTTTTTTAAAAATTTTATGCGTATGAGTATATTACCTGAATATATGTAAGTGCATACATATCATGCAGTACCCTCAGAGGTCAGAAGAAGACATCAGATCCCCTGGAACTGGATTTAGAGATGGTTGTTAGACACCATGTGGGAATTGAACCCGGATCCTTTCCAGGAGCAGCCAGTGCTCTTAATCACTGCGCCATCTCTCCAGCCTGTACTTTTGCATTTTTAAGTCTAAGGAAGAATCTCTTAAAAATAGTGGCATTCAAACACACAAAGAAATTATTAATTTATCTGTACTGAAATTTAAAAGCTCTATTCAACACAAATGAAAAAAACGTGACTGACTAGGAGAAAAATACCTGGAGGCCCCAAACCAACAGAAGATCACAGGAGCTTCTGTAAACAACGAGGAGAGAGTAGAAACCAGAACACAGACCAAGGACACAAACCGACTGCTCACGGAGAGGAGAGTCTAAGAAGCACAACGAATAGGTGGTGAGATGCTTGACCTCGCTGGAGGAAATAATAGGAAATAATAAGTAATAGGAAAGAGGAAAGTGAAATTATCAATGAAATAGAAACTCTACAGAGCACAGCATCCTATGTCCATAAATGTCAAATGCTATCAACTACTGGCAAAGCCATGGGGAAATGAGAATACACATTGCTGGTGGTCAGCTAAGAAGCAAGCAGAGGTACTACACATGAACACATTTCCATGACTCAGCGCTCCTATCTGAACAAGGCTCTTGCTCTGACAAGATAGCCTTTACCTGAATCAGAATGGGAAACTAGACACTGGATACAACTTGATGCACCCTACAGAAATGCTAATGGTACAGAGCACACATGACCGTGGACCACAAACCACTCATATATCACAACAAGCTATGCCCTTAACTTACAGCACTGAGTTAAGAAAAAGCAGTTAAGAAGATCAAGATTTTTAACACTGTACCTTCCAGTGAATTTTAAACATGCACCCAGAAAACAACATGACCAATTGATAGGCACTTGCATCTTGAAAACACACATGGACAAAGGTTAGACTGGAGATAAAAATATAACTATGGGGGCTGGAGAGATGGCCTAGTGGTTAAGAGTGCCGACTGCTCTTGAAGAGGACCCGAGTTCGATCCCCAGCACCCACATGGTGGCTGAGAACAGTCTTTGACTCCAGTTCCAGGGGAATTCGACACCCTCTTCTGACCTCAGCGGCATTGCACGACACGGGTGCACCAACCTACATGCAGACAGTATATTCATACACATAAAAAATAAATAAAAATTTAAAAATGTTCCTTTAAAAATATATTATGACCCTTAGCCTGCAGCAACCAGCCAGGAAACCAACCCCTGGTCTACAACAGTCAACCCACAGAACCAGACAGCTCTATGTCAGACTTGCAGGAAGTCAAGCTGTTTTATCCTAGGGCAAGTGGTTTATCCCTGCCATCTCCACAGAGATCGATGGTATACATGTGAGTGGGTCGGGGGTGAGCTGGAACAGAGCATGGAGGTCAGAGTCGTGCATACGACCACGTGGCTCATGTGTCACACACTGAGGGACTCTCCGCACTCCGACAGGTGTGCGGCACACAAAGCACACTGTCAGAACAGCCATCTGTCTGTGCTACTTCCTATGTTGTGTCTCTGCTGAATTCTTCTTTACTCTCGCCCTCTCCCAGGCTGCCCTGGGCCAGGGCTAAGTCTCCAGGTCATTCTTCATCCAATAGAGGAGCTAGAGGTGTCACAGGAAGGAGGCAGCCCTCTCACCCTCGCTTCCTCCAGTAATAGAGTTCCTGTCAAAGCTCCTGCCAAAGCCGGGCTTCCCTAGAACACCCTCAGCGGTGGCCAAGGTCAGAATCCGGCCTCTAGATCTCTGCTCTGGCCTGGTTTTATTTCTCTTAGAGCCCAGCCTAAGCTGCTGTCCTCCTTTTAAACTATTCAATACTGAAAATTAAGGGAAGAAAAAAAAAACCATGATTTCATCTCATTCTTTTTTTCAGGGAAAATTACTTTTCAAAATTATTAAATCTTCTGTGAAGGTTATAATAGAGGACTTAGGCTCAGTTTAGCCATTTATTAAGCTATAGGCTACCAAACCTGATGGAAAAAATAAGCCACCGACTAGCAGTTTACTTGGATTTATGCACAGTCCCTCGAATCAATCAATCTGTAAACACTATGCAAATGTGTGTAAACCCAAACCTAGTCCAGACTTTACGTATGCATTGTTATGTAAACGATCAATCTTGTTAATGCAAATATTAATATAAACCTGACATTAAACACAAGTTTACACAGCCTTGCTGGCTGAAGTCAGTTTGATTTACACTGAAATGTAAATAGCGGTCGTATGCTTTTTGGGGTGTGTGGAAAACAGACTGACTAGAGATCGGGGTGGTCAGTGCCCCCAGAACCCTGGACTCACTGCACTGCATGGAGAATCTGGGGAGAGGTTTGGGTGGTAACCACTGTCTGGCCCTCACTGTCCTTGTTTTTTTTTATTTTATATTATTTATTATTTTTATGTGTTTGAATGCATTGGCTGCACATATATAAGTGCACCCGTGCTGTGTAAAGCCTGCAGAGGTCAGAAGAGGTTGCACAAAATCAAAAGAATGGGGGGGTAAAAAAACCTAGCTTGTCATGACATTGTATCTAACCACAGTATTTATCTTATGGGAGTGCTTCTTAGTATTTCTTATACAAGGCTGCTTGAGCTTTTGTCCAAGCCTTTTCTAAAATATTATATAGTAGTTAAAAGTATCAGGCTGGTGTGACTTAGCCTTTCTGGATGCTTAACAACCATACTTAAGGCCCATACCAATTTGGCCGAGGGTCTTAATGGATAACTTTGTTCCTTGCACCAGAGGTCAACTAAGTCCCAGAGGACTATGCATGGGGGCATCTCTTGAAATGTCCTGCAAATGTGAGTCACCAGTCTTCCTGTGCAGGGAGGTCTTGGAGATCCACTAATGGGACTTCAGCCAGTGTCTAGTCCATAAAGAAGAAAGTCTGCTCATGCTTTAAAAAGGGAAGCCTGGTCTAGCAAGACCTGACTTTGTCCTTGAGTGGATGGAACTGGTAAATGAAAAGGAGCCAGGGGCTCCCTCTACCCCGCAACCCCCTCCCCACAGGAGAACCAGATCCTCAACTGACCTTGAGAAAACAAAACCTTGGTTAATTTGGTCTAACAGTGTGGCCTTAAGCATCCAAAAGGAAAGTATAACCAGAAATAAATAATCAGTAAGGCCTGAGAAATTGTACTTCAGGTATAAAACTTGAGATCTTAGTGAAAAGACAAAAAGTGAAAAAAAAAAGCCCAGTTGTTTTGCCTGTCTTACTTACAGCTACTCTGTGGCTCCCATTACTTTTGCCATCCTTCAAAGACGTGAGACCTTCCAACATAGACTGAAGACTCATGTCTCTCCAAGGGGACTGCTGAGACATCCAGCTTGTGGACTGAGCAACTACTGGGGTTTCAGCCTCTTCAGAGTATAGGCTGCCATTGTTGGACTACCCAGGCTGTGTCACAGAGGGCTACACTCTTAACCACTGAGTCATGTCTCCAGCCCCCCAAGGATTTCTTGCTCGATTTCAAGGTTGTGCCTCAGTCTTGGATCAGATGAAGCTCAACTCCGGAGAGGCAGATTCTGAGCCTGCATCCCCATCATGAACAGAGCTGCTGTCCCCAAGAGCTCCTTGCGCAGACAGAGGCACTCTCAGAAATGAGTCACTTTTCGTTGCTTGTAGCTGAAATGGGGCGCGATGGTGGGGAAGAGCGAGTATCCATAATGCCATGCACAATGCCAACCTTGACTTGAACAGGCCTTTGGCATTTCTGAGAATGCCCTTTTCCACACCACACCCTCTGAGGTATTGTAATAACCCAGTTGTGATGGAAAAAGTGCTCAGAGACAGGCCACAAAAGCGGCCAGAACCTTCTAGAAGGAGCACTCCTCATGCTTCATTGAGAACCCGGGTGCTCCCTGGAGATGTTGGGGGTATCTCAAGGTCAGTAATGATGTGATGCTGGCCAGCTGGATGCTCCCTAGCTCAGTGGTTGTCATTGCTCAGACTGTTAGAGGTTTACAAACCCTTTCCTCAAAAAGGAGATGTCAGCTAAGATGGGATTTCCCCCAAAGAATCCTTTAGAGAAGTGTCAGGCCCTTTCCCATCCACCTTGACAGTCTCCGGAGATAAACTCAAAGCACCTGCTTAATGTCTCATCCGAAGGGTATTTGCCGAGCTGGCTTCATCATTCAAGGCAGGAAAAGGCCTTTGTCATGGTCAAATGGCTTTAATGTGTTTTGAATGCTACATAAATTCAAACTTGATGGCTCATTTATTTGTTGGATTGAAGTTTTATACAATAAACTAAGCCTTGGTATTTACTAATAACTTGTGCCCTGACTTTTGTTTGTTTAGAACAGCCGAAAGGCAAAGGAGTGAGCAGAGCCCCTCGTGGCCAACTGCTGTTCCCCATCCTGGCATTTCCCAGGCTGCTTTATGGACTGGTAGGACGGCTGATGGGAAGGTTGTTTGTGGAGGGGACGGGGGCACCAGAGTGGGGGGAGGCGGAAGAAAGGAGATCCTGCAGGTAGCTGTTTTAGTCCAGATTTGTGTGGACGGAGCCCACTATGTGAGCTGGGAATTCAGAACTTTGAGTGACAGGCCAGGCTTGGCTAGTGACTCGTAGCATGACCTTGGAAGATTCATTGTCCCCCTCCTGTGTCCCTCTATCTGGCTCTGAGAAAGAAAAGAAGGCTTATAATAAATTCTATTCATGGCTCAAGGTGAGTTTCTGTGAACGACACTCCTTTCAGGAGATCTTGGCTGCTTCCCCTACCCCACTCCTCGTAAGTTTCCCTCACAAACTCCAATGGATGTGTCCTTCCCACAAACTGTGGTGACGGCACAGGGTTTGGTGTCAGACAGAGCAGAGTGTAAACACAGCACTGTTCATATTAGCTTGAATAAATTATGTGTGCCTGTGTGTGTGTGCCTGTGTGTGTGTGTGTGTGTGTGTGTGTGAGAGAGAGAGAGAGAGAGAGAGAACGAATGTCACTATTTGGCATAAGTGACAGTGTCATTGTTGGCATAAGTGACAGCACTGAGGAAGTTCTAATACACAGAGGCTGTTCTAATGATCTAGCCTTGGGTGTGAGGTAAGGCATAGTATACAGCCCTGAAGGGAAGAGACCATGTGCTTCTCAGCCTTCCCAGCATCAGCAAGAGGAGATGGACTCAAGTCCCGAGATGGACTCAAGTCCCAAGATCACTCATCCTCCCAGCCTACCTCTCAGGGACACATGCCTCTGCCACCCACTTTCTGGAGGTCAACAGGACCTTTAGCCTCATTTGGAGGGGAAGGATGAATTGTGGGAATGACAGAAAGACCATGCTGACATTCTGGTTTTTGTTAGGATTAGATGGAGGGATCTGCCTTGATTCCTCCCTGCATCCACACACCTAGAGCCCAGAAGGACATGCAGGAACTGGGTCTTCCTCCAGTTCCCTGCTCTCTGTGGGATTCCTGTGTGCCCTGTCGACTCCTGTCTGCCTGGCAGTCTGGCCCTGGGCTAGTTTGGTGCTGCCTGGCCTCCACCCAATGCTGCAGAGGGCATTGGCCTGCCTTGTCCCTTTCTTCTAAGATGGTGGACTCCTAATTATGTCCCTGGACCTAGCAAGCTATCTCCTCATCCCAAGCTACTGTCTTTCCCAGCATGCCCTGAACTGGCAGATCTACCACAGGATGGGACCGATGGTGATGGGGCATCCCCAGGTTAAAACATTACAGAATCCTACTGTCCATCCTAGGTCAATTTTGAGAATAAACAGGTTTTTTCTTTCTTGTTTTTGTAAATTTTCAGGGTCCTGAAGTTGTTGCGGTGGACAATTCTGCTGTCTTATGGTTTTGTTTTTGAGGAAACTTTGCTGAACTCTTTCCCCTGCTCTCCAGGAAGTCCTCTCTCCTCAGTATCACTGTGTCCTTGACACTCTGCTTCACGCTGCTTGGCTGGCACTGCCAACCTGGAGCCCTACTCTGTTGCAGCCAGGAAATACACCGGAGTCAAAGCTAAGCTATTGAAAGCTTTTGCCCCGACTTTAAAATCTTGGTGGTGAATGACCCCCAAAGCAGAGAATAAAAGGTTGGACTCCTTTCGATCTCTCTGAAGCACCCCCACAAGACTCTAAATGTTCTCCTCCTACTGCCATTGAAGAGCTCTCCTGATTCACATTGTGATCAAAGCCAGCTCTCCAGCCTTTCATCAGTTCTGCAAGGACCCCATGTCCAGCCAATGAATGTCTTTCTTGATCAAGTTTGCCAGAGCCTGTTTCTGTTGCTTGCAAATAAAAGACCTGACGGATGCAGCTTTTCAAAGGATGTGGAGAAGAGAATCTTCTAAAGATTCCAGATAAGAGGCCAATTATTCACTTGACAGTTTTCAGGACCGCTACCACACACAGGCCTGTGGGAAGATCCTGAGCTGGCGGGGAGCTGTGTGCCTGACGAAATCCCACCGGAGGGGCCAAGTCTGCACCTGTCACCCGCCACAAAGAGGCTCCGATTTTTATCCATTTCATCTGGAGAACCATCTGGGCTGGGAATAGCAGTAATAATAACAAATCATCGTCACCAGATTTCCTCATAGATTGCATGGTTTTTTTTTTTTTGTGGCTCTTGTTTAAAATCAGGTTTTCAAGTCTGCTGGTAAACAAGCAGCCAGCAGTGGTTGCAGAGGCTGTTTTGGGCTGCAGGGACAGGATTGTGACCAGACCTAGGAATGTGTGTGATGAGAGCTGGCTGCTGACAGTTTTTTCTAGAGGGCAAGGACACAAGGGGGAGGGTCCCAGAAGTCTGTGGGAGAAAACCATTCAAGAGTTGGGTAGTAATACCTCGCCTATCAATTTTGTGTACAACAATTTGGGGCTTCTTTTTGCTGTGAGACAGCAGAAAGATGAGGCTTCTAAATAAGAGAACTGTTCTATCAAGCAGCATTAATACAAGCCTTCCTTCTTTTAAGGGAAGTATGCAAGTGCGAATTAAATGAAAGTGACGTATTAGTCCAGTTTCAGATGCTATAATGAAACACCCAAGACTGAGTACTGTATAAGAGGGAGAGGTTGATTTTGCTCACCATCCTAGAGGTTCAAGGATGTGTGCTGGCTTCTGCTCAAATGTCTCACGGCAGACAGAGGCATAGTGACAGACTGCATCACAACAACAGGTGTGAGGTGAGAAGAGGTCCCCTGGCAGGATAGGAAGCCAGAGAGTGAGTCGGGGGGGGGGGGGCAGGCACGTGCTTGTAACAATAATGTTACATGTGAGAACCAAACCCCTGCCCTTGCGAGAGCACACCCAAGGGTCCCACAAGAACTGCTTAAACTCTTCTGAGGTAACGTCCTCCTATGATTTCACCCTAAGCTCCACCTCCTAAAGGTTCTACTGTTTAACATTCCTATGCTTCTAACACATCAATACCTCATCCAAACCATATGGAAGAATGATGGTTTCTCTGTTTCATCCTTGTCAGAGCATTCAACATTATGCCTTGGTGCTGGAGAGATGGCTCAGTGGTTAAAAGCACTTACCACTTTTGCAGAGGACCCGAGTTTGGTTCCCAGCACCCACTTCAGATAGCTCACAACCATCTGTATCTCCAGCTCCAGGATATACAGCCTCTGCTGGCACTGCACACAGATGTACATACACATACACATAAATAAAAAATAAAGCTTCAAAAAATCTATGTCTTCATTTTAGACATCCCACAGTTTACATCCTATAGATTATCATGAGCACATTCAGAGGAGAACAGTCGAGAGCAATTGACTGATGCTATTGTGCTGCCGTGAACATTGGAAGGGACATTTGGCTCAGAACAGGAGGCATGCAAAAAGAGTCTAAACATGTACAAACTTTTACAATACTGACACAGAGAAGAAGTAGGAAAATTTGTTTTCCATCCCCAATGACAGATCCAGGATCAGTGGAAAGAATCTATAACTAGGGGCTGGAGAGATGGCCTAGTGGTTAGGAGCGCTGACTGCTCTTGTAGAGGACCCGGGTTCAATCCCCAGCACCCACATGGTGGCTGAGAACCATCCGTAACTCCAATTCCAGGAGAACTCCAGTTACAGGGGAATCCGAGACCCTCTCTGACATCTGTGGCATTGCACAACACGGGTACACAGACCTGCATGCTGACAGTACATTCATACACATAAAATAAATAAATAAATAAATAAATAATTATTTTAAAAAAGAATCTATAACTAGACACATTTTAATTTCTTTTCTTTTTTGTCTTTTTGAGACCGGGTCCCCCTTTAGTCCCAGTTGTCCTAGAGCTCGCTCTGTGGACCAGGCTGGCCTTGAACTTACAGAGATCTGCTTGCCTCTGCCTCCCTCTACAGAAAATGCTTATATTTTCCAAAGGTTCCCTGGAAATGGGTTTTTGCCTTATAATGCCAGTCAAATAATGTATAATTGTGAAGATAATTGTAAATACTCACATTGGCAAGTGATGGGCTAATAATGGCTGAAATAATTGCATGAATATATGTAAGGATTATGTCCACTTACTATTTTGAAAATTAACTCAACACTTCTTTCACAGGTTGTAACCTGTAATCGCAAAGAGGCATTTTCCATTTTGAAATGCAAACAACAGAAATCTTATTTATAAAATGTGTGTGTGTTTGCTGAGTATTTCTTCGCTTAAGGGTTTTATTTAAGAGTTTTATTTAATGAATTTGCAGAACTATGTGTAAAGGTCTCAAAACTGGGAAATATACTAACAAAATCATAGAGATCACACAGCTGACAACCTAGACAGAGAGAGTCTGTAGTGAACCTGCAGGAAAAATGTACTCTGAGGAAGAGCCACCAGCCTTGTGGCTGTCCGTGTGCAGGAGTGGAAGGGAATAATCCACTGGCCACACTCACAGTGTGCACAGCATACCAAAGGTTAGAACCGTGTGAACACTACTAAGCTTAGATAGCAGCACTATATTGTGTGTAACCCTTTAAATGATTATAAGTCACAGAGGTGAGAAGCAGGGCCTCAGCTGGCATATGCAGTACCTCGAAGTCAATTAGGAGAAGACATCCCACTGGGAGATGTAGTCCTATAGGTGAATGGCATAGGCACTGGGCTGCTTAAATTCCTTTGCTCCTTCTGCTGAACATCTTTTCCAAGGTTAAGTATTCTTATGGCCTTCAATAATCTTGACATGATCTGTCCACATGTTCTGAAACCCATCACCATAGTTCTATACCTGGGCTCCTTAAGGTTGGGTCAGAAGAGTGCTCTTCATTGTGCTTAGACTACATCACACAGTGTACAATTGGTATGGAAGAATTTTCAGAGCTACTCAAATTTGGAGTATAAAATTTTAAGAGGAAATGAATTCCCTATTCTTGAAGAGGTCCAAACAATGGTTTGCTTATGGGCAATAAGAAAACAGCTCACTGACTACAACCAAAAGCCAAGGTTGAAGGGGGATTCAGAGCCAAGTTGGACAAGCTTGAACTTGGAAAGCAGTCTTCAAACATTAATAGGCATCACAACATCTGGGGGCTACAAGTACCTCTTGCAGGACCTGAGCTCCAGAATCCCATGCAGTAGGTATAATTCTAGAAGGATCTCAAGGGATACTATGATGCTGGTACAAGGACCACATTTCAAGACTAGCCTAGGAAGCTATGTGAAGACTTTGATGTTGGGATCTTGTCAAAATGAAGACTCGAACACTGTAGGTATGGCATGAGGCCTGCAGCACCCAGTGCCTGGGAACCAGGCTTTGATTACCAAGGGCCAAGGAGTGGTCCTATGGCAGATACTGAGCCCAGGGTTAGTGGACAAATTACCTCTGCTGTAGGGATTAGAGGCTGCTGGGCAGGACGCCAGGTAGCTCATGTACTCATTCCACAAATATGTGTGCCCACTGTGCACCAGGTGCTGTTAAAGTGCTAGGGACACGGTGAGGCAAAGCACAGTGCTTGCTTTCCTGGAAGCTCATACTACAGAGACGTGAAGTCAGGTTACAGCTTGCTCTCCAATCTCTCCAAGGAGTCTTCTTTTGGCTTCACATTTTCTCCTGAGGAAGAACTATGAAGGAACAGAGAAAAGTAGAACTCAACTTTAACTTAAAATATTTTTCTTTTCTCCGGGCATGGTGGTGCACGCCTTTAATCCTAGCACTTGGGAGGCAGAGGCAGGTGGATCTTTGTGAGTTCAAGGCCAGCCTGGTTTACATAGTGAGTTCCAGGACAGCCAGAGCTACAGGGAGACCCTGTTTCAAAAAAGAAAAAAAAAAAAAGACCAAAAATAAATAAATAAATAAAGTTAAAAAAATATTTTACTTTTCATCGAGTATAAAATTTTCTGAAATAAATACATTTTCCAAATCATGTTCATATATGAATATGGGTATAATCACTTTTATTTCTTCCAAATAATTTCTAACAAAATATGTGTCAAGACCCACTTTAATGCTTTTGTCAGTTGGAAATGTAAAAGTGGCCTTGGTTTGATCATTGAGTTTTAAGTTGAAATTATATACTTATAACCATGCATAACTACACATGCATACACTTATCACATATGTACATACATACATACATAAAATCAAGTTTTAGAACATCTATCTTGAGTGGTGGGTGAGAAAATATGTGAGATCTCTGTGATAGCATAGGTCAGGGCTGTTTAGGGGAGACATTAAAACAACACACAGAACTCTAAAGAGTCTCTCTGGTCAACTTTCCAGAATAGGCTGGAAATGCAATAAGAGAATTTTGTTGAAAGAAACAAAGGAAAGCAGTAACCAAAATTTTTTTAATGTCTTCATTAGACTGAGATGGAGAGGCCTTGGCTTCCACTCGCATAAATCTCCTCCTAGGATTAGAACAATAGAATTTTACAACAGATGCACGAGAAATGCTTTTGAATTTGTGATGCTTTCAAACATGGCTGAAAATTGCAATACCCAAAGCTGGTGAAGTTGTAATAAAACTGCTATCCCTACAAGTTGCCGGTGGCAATTTGGCACTCTTTTGGAAAGTAATTTGGCAGTGTGGATTAGAAGTTATAAAAATATTTATACTTTTTCATTTTGTTCTTCTTTTAGAAATTTACTACAAAGGAATAACCCAAATGAAAGAAGATGATTGCTTTTATTACCTATATTGGAGAGGGACTCCCACCCCCCCCAACTCCAGCTTCCTAGGAAACGGCTACAGTAACTTAAAGGATATTTATGAAGGCTGTGCAGAAACATGTCCCAGTCACTGTTGGGTGTACCAAAATTACCTCAAAACATAGCAGCTTGAAGCAAGCATTCCACCTTGCCCACAGTTTTATGGGGCAGGAACTAAAAGAGAGGCTGAGCTCGTCATTGGATTCTGTCACAGACAGGGCTACAGGCATCCCTCAGCTTGACAGGGTTTGCTGCCTGTGATAGTTCACGTGCATGGCATGCCGTGGAACTGCTGTCAGTGGCAAGCTTAGCTAGGATATAGGTTGGAGCTTTTGCCCTCAGCCCTCTGGCAGGGCAGCCCCAGAGTAGTCATCTCTCAGCACACAGCTTTGGTTTCTTCCAGGACTGCTGCTCCAAGAACAGCACGGCTGCTTTTAAACTCAGCTAAATGGTTATGTAGTATCGTGCCTGCTGTGTTCTGTGGCCTTAAGTGCAACGCTAAGGCTGGCCTAAACTCAAGGGGAAGATGGACACCACTTGTCAGATGGTAAGAGGTGCAAAGGAACGGACAGACAGTTCGAGGACTGTGAAGGTGGCTGTGTTGGTTAGTTTTTGTCAATTTGACACAAACTAGAAATACCTGGAAAGTTGAAATCTTAATTAAGAAATGCCTTAATTAGCTTGGCCTGTGGCCATCTATGAAGCCTTGATTGCAACTGGTAGAGGAGGGTCCAGTCCACCATGGGCAGTGCTGACTTGGGTAGGTGGGTCTGGGATCTATAAGAAAGGTGGCTGAGCCGCCAGCGGGAAGGTAGCCAGTAAGCAGCGTTTCTCCATGATCTCTGCTTCAGTTCATGCCTGGAGTCTGACTTCTCTTCACGCTGGTCTGTAATCTGAAAGTGAAGCTAAATAAAGTCTTTCCTCTCCCAGGTTGCTTTTGATCGTGGTGTTCATCGCAGTAACAGAAACCAGACTTGAACAGCAGGGCTGGAGAGGTGGCCCAGTGGTTAAGAGAGCTTTCTGCTCTTGCAGAGGACCCAAGTTCAGCTCCCAGCATCCATCCCAAGGGCCATCAGGTTTCAGCCAACAGCTTAACGCCCTTCCAGCTTTGTCTGCTGCCTGATCTCAAAGCCGATGATGCCATGTGCTTTAAATCTTTATTACAGCAACCCTTCATTTGCAGCTACCAAAATTCATTTTGGTTATTATTGCTGCATGAAAAACTACCTCTAAATGGAGCGGCTTAAAACGACCGTTTTATTTTGCTTGTAATTTTGAGCTTCAGAAATTTGAAAAGGGCTCAGCTGAGCTGTTCTTCATTGAGGCTACTCATGCAGTGGTGGCAAGATGTCATCTGGGGCTGCAAACATCGGCTGAGCGGACGGGGCTGACTGTGTGAGATAGCTCTCTCCTACCACCAGGAGTTGATGTTGGCTGTCAGCAGTGAGCCCAGCTGGGCTGTCCATCACTGCGCCTTCACATGGATGGTGCGGCTCAGCAGTCTCAAGACACTTGGCCTTCCTCCACAGCGTTGGCCTCCTCTGGAGCTAACATCCCCAAGGAACAGGCAGAAACCACATGGCCTTTTCCGGCCCTGTTTTGAAAGTAAAACATCATCCTGCTGTGTGGGCAGAAAGCCATCCAAGCGTCCTGGGTAGGGAACACATAGGTGCTACTTCTTCTTAAGAATTGACACAACCCAGCGTATCACTAAGGTTAAGTACAATAAGCAGAGCGGAACTGTGCGCACCCTGTAATCGAAGTGGTACACATGAGGGGGTAATGGGAACTGAGACAAAGGTGCAAAAACCCTTGTACTTATCCTGTTATTATAGATGATTTTCTGTATATATTTATAATAAAGAAAGATGGAAGAAAATGCACTCCCTAGTGGCACTTCTGTTTTATCACTCGGACCCATTTTCCTCGTTTAACTTTATTATAACCACGAGGACCATTTCAAGCTTTGAGAGCACAATGGGGCACTGATAATTTGGCCAATGGGACATGGAAAAGCCCTGGCTGTAGTATCAGGGATGGACTTCACTGTGGTCTGCGAGCTGTGACACAACACTTCAAGGACTGTCTCCCTCATGGTCAGGAAGAACCAAAGGCGTTATCATATTTCCTTACTTGAAGGCTCAGGCCCTCTCACACAGGTTCACATACCCTGCTGCCTTCCGGATCCATTGACCGCATGAAACAATTAACAGGGGAAATGCGTCAAAGATAAAATGAGACGGTGGGGGCCAACCTGTCTGAACAATCAGCTCCTGAGACGATGTGGGTTGAAAGCCAGCGATGTGTGCAGCGTATGCCAACCCTTACCTACTTTGTCTCCACAGTGACAGCCAGACAGCTTTATCCACTTGCTTCTGCTCACATAGGAGGCCTCAGGCAGCGATACAGAGCAGAGACCTCTCAGGGACTGACTGCACTGTGCCCCCATCCACATGTTGAAACCCTCAGCCTAGTGTGCCTTATTTCAAGAGAAACCATTTTCAGAGGTCATTAAGGTTAAACGTGCTTGTGTGGCTGGGATCTGCATCCAATAATATTGATTTTTTTTTTTTTTTTGGTCTTTTCGAGACAGGGTCTCCCTGTAGCCCCAGCTGTCCTGGAACTCATTCTGTAGACCAGGCTGGCCTTGAACTCGCAAGATCCGCCTGCCTCTGCCTCCAAAGTGCTAGGATTAAAGGCGTGCGCCACCAAGCCCGGCTAATATTGATATCTTTAGAAGATAAGGAGGACTCCAGCCCATTGTGGCAGGCCACTCTCTTCCTTGTGGGAGCCCAGGGTGCAATAGCTGCCAACACCAGTGGCCTCTACTGTGTATCCATCTTCTGTCTCAAAGCAAGAGGCAAGCAAAGGACATGGTAACTGAGAAGAGGTTCTGTGTCTGTAAGGCCTCTGGTGTCCCTAGTCGTGGTGCCCCAGACAAGGCCAAGTTTGAACTCTTGAAAGCTTCACACTCTACCAGTTGCACAAAGAATAAAATGGAAGAGACAACAGAGATAAATCTGTCTGTCAGTCTCAGCACATGCGGCATGGGGACACAAGGACACTGGTCTTACTGCTTGTGAGTAATGTCAGCAGGAACAGGCAGTTGACACACCCAAGCACACTGGGGCTGGGGCCAAAGGTGCCACACCCAAGCACACTGGGGCTGGGGCCAAAGGTGCCACACCCAAGCACACTGGGGCTGGGGCCAAAGATGCCACACCCAAGCACACTGGGGCTGGGGCCAAAGGTGCCTGTCTAGACACTGAAGCTAAGGCGGCAAAGGAAGTGACTGGGAATTTCAAAGGCAGCGCACTAAGGTGTTGTCCAGGCTTCTTGCCGTTAACCTCTGCTTCAGACGTGTGATGGCTGGTCTGGGTTGGCAAGCAATGATTGGATCAGGATGTCTAGAGTGAGTGAAATGCACCTTGAGTATTTGTGGGGCCATTTCCAGGAAAGATTGGCATGAGGGACAATGACTGGGGATGGGGGGGTCCTATCTTGAGTGGCAATGGCACCTTCTAATGGGCTGCAGGAAGAGGAAGACAGGGTAGATCCTGTGCAAGCGCTTTGTCCTCCTGCGTGTGCCTACGGCTACTGCCTGGTTGGCTGCTGACGTGGATGCACTATCAGGAACTCTCCAGGGAGGCTCCAAGGCCTTCAGCACTAGGTTAGGACTGCTGAGGTGTCCAGCTTCTTGGACAAGTAGCTCAGGGTTCTCTGTGTCCCTTGCAAGAACAGCCTCTGTTGATCACCCAGCCTCGTGTCATGTAAGGCAATCCACCAAACCCCATTTTTTTTCATTTCTTTGTGTATTTCATACATTACTTAATTTAGACCTAATTCCCCTTCTTTGCCCCCTCCCCATCAGAGCTCATGCATTCTGCCATACATGTCTTTTTTATTGAATTCACATTTTCCCCTTTAATTTTATATTATTCTAAAGTATGCATACATACCCTCCTCCCATATACCACAATTACAAAGTCTGAAAATAAGTGGTGGATTAATTCTAGATCCCATTAAGGTATTCACATTATAATGGTACAGTTGCTTTCAGGCAAAAGAATACACACACACACACACACACACACACACACACACTCTGATCAGTTTGCCTTACTACTAGGTATTTAGTGCTAGCATCCACAGATGAGGAATACCAGTCATTTGTTTTTCTGGGACTGTGTTACTTCACTTAACATATCTTCTAGTTCCATCCATTTACCTGAAATCTCATGATATCAGCTTTCTTTACTGCTGCATAGAACTCCATTGTGTAGATGTACCACATTTTCTCTATCCACTCAACAGTTGAGGGGCATTTGGGTTGGTTCAGATCTTCACTATTATGAAGAGAGCTGCAATAAACATAGATGTGCATATATCTTTGCAGGAGGATGAGTCTTGTGGGTATATACCCAGGAGTGGTATGACTGGGTCTTGTGGTAGACTCATTTTGAGTCTTTTAAGGCAAAGCCCATGTTATAACACGTGTCTGTATTCTAATGGTCAATTCCTCTAAAGACTCCTGCCCAGTATAGGCCCCTCAAGCTTAGACTCATGCTTAACACAAAAGCTCCACATTCCTTGTGCACTTTGACAATGTACTGATGATTGAGGTTTCTAAGAGCCTCCCAAATCTCCAGAGAAAATTGTCTTACATAGTGATTAACAGCTTGTGTTTTGGTCAGCTGCTGGGTACAGGACTTTAGATCTTTAAGGCTATATGAGCTGATTTGAGCTATCACCTTTTGGGTTCTCAGTGGGACTAACAACAAACCCTTGTGGTCAGTGAGGTTCGAGGATCATGTGTTATGTACACAGTTAATGCCAGGTCTAGGTCCTTTGTAGACCTCCCTCCAGATTACCACACCAGCTCTCTGCATAGGTGCCCTGATCACTCCAGATAGGCGTTAGGAAGCAAGCTGTAACTTTAGCTGGGGCAGGGACAGAGTGTCACAGCATTCCAGCCTAGACCATCCCTATGATGGGACACCTCTGCTCACATGCCTTCTGCATGAACAGAGAATCCACATGAGAGAGACCCCCACATTCTGTGCCCCTTCCCCTAGCATCTCCCAAATGAAGCAAGTCTACATGCCTTCTTCCTGTTTTAGGGCTGTGATCTGCTTTACCTAAAAATAGAAGAGTCACTTATTTTTAACCGCAGCCTTCCTGCTTCTGGGCATGAATACAAGGCAATTCGTAGCTGGCAACGTGAAACTATTTCTCTACTTCCATGATCATACCCTCCCACTTAGAGTCCCCACAAACTCACCCCACAGCTCTTCCTGCAAATCAACGAGGCTGACTCAGTCCCCTTCCGACTCCCAGCAGCCCCAGCTTCTGCAGACAGCTGCATCCTTGGCTTCAGAGAGGCTCTGGTATGACCCAATGTCTCCAGGAATCAGAGAGCCACAACATGGTTCAGGTGAGGCCCCTGCACCATCCCCACCACCTGGCTCTGCTCACTGGGCTAAGTTCAAGTGCACACAGGGACGACGTGATGGTTGATTTTGCTCATCGACTTGACTAGATTTAGAATCACCATGGAAACAAACCTCTGAACATGTTTGTGAGAGGGTTTCTAGATTGGGTTAATTGAGGTAGAAGTACCCACTTTCTCTGCGGACTGCACATAGCATCACTGCCTGCGCTCAACCTTGGACTGAATAATAAGAAAGTCAGGCTTGGGGAGTGAGCCGAGCCCAGCGTTCATCTCTGTTAGTCACTTTCCTGTTGCTGGGATGAAACACCATGCCCAAGGCAATTTGAAGAAGAGAGAGTTTATTGGCTTACGGTTCCAGAGGGATAACAGTCATCATGGCAGGGAGGCCTGGCAGGACGTGGCTAGAGCAGAGAGCTGAGAGCTCACAGCTTCAAGCACATTCAGGAGGCAGAGAGGGCAAACCTGGATGTGTTTCTTCCAGCAAGTTGAATCTCCTAACCCTCCACAAGCACCACCACCAATGGGGCCTTCTCATTCAACCACCACCATCCCTCTCTGCTTCCTGACTGTGGACACAGTGTGACCAGCTGCCTCCCGTTCTCACCACTATGACGTCCTCACCACGGTGGACCCTACCGTTAAGTTGCTTTGTCAGGGACTTTATCACAGCAATGAGAAAATAACTAATACAGATCATCTCCAATTCTTCTGTTACGTGAGATTAAACATTTCAGGAAATTCGGCCAGTGTAACAGACCGCAGCTTAGAACACCTGGATTCTGAAGGAAAGTTCCGCCATTTACAGGAGAAGGTAAATCTCACCGAAGTGGAATGGAGAGCAACTTCCACAGTGGAAAGAGACACAGTTAGGTTGTTCTCCAGTTTTCCAATAAACCAGAGATTCCTTCCAACTGCGGTCAGTAAGACTGTCACCACCAACTTCTTCGAGGACTATGGGTACTGGGGTTCAAGAGGACAGACAGAACCAGATTTTCTTTTTTCCCCTCACTTTCTAAAATATTACATTTATTTCTTTATCTTTGTGGTGTGTGTGTGTGTGTGTGTGTGTGTGTGTGTGTGTTTGTGTGTGTACACACACATGCTATGGCCCGTGTGGAGGTCAGAAGACAAGCTGTGGGAGCCGGTGCTTTCCTACCACAGAGGTCCTGGAGATCACACCCAGGTTTTCAGGGTTGGTAGACATCACCTCTACCTGCTCAGCCATCTGGCTGGCCCAGATTTTCTTAAAGGAATATATTCATGATTTAAGACCAACTTTCTCATATCAACTCTCCGTGTGTAGTCAAGATCATTTGGTGTTACTGACCAAAAAGAGTTGATAATCTTCTAATAAAAACATCTAATTCAGAGGTGATGAAAATAAGGAAAACTATTTTCTCTAATCTTTAATTTTAATAAAGTCTGTGAGCTTCGGGAATAAGGTTATAGATGACGAGTGGCTCCTCTTGAGGTAGCAGCTGAGAAATTGTTGAGAGAATCTGCTTGTAACCAGGTGAGAAACAGAACTCCCAATAACCAATGGGCTCCTGTCTGCAGTCCAGAAAGTTGAAGGTGGATTTTTCCACATAGTTGTTGGATTGTGATATTTATCTTCAACACTATGCATTCACTTGGCTGCCTGTACTACCCAGATATTTGCCCAAACATGATTCTGGATGCTTCTGTGAGTGTTTTGGGAGTGACAATGACAATTTTTTTTAGACAGACGCTTTCTATGTAGGCCAGCCTGGACTGGAACTCAAGATTCTACTGCCTTAGGCTCCTACAAGGTAGGAGTTCTTGGATTACAGCCCTGTGCTACCATGCCTGGTTGAGATTAACATTTCATCAGTGGGCTTTATTTCTTTTTCTTTTTATTTTTTTTCAGGGGAGAGTGCAAACACAGTCCCCCACTACCACAAATTACGCAGTTTCCCCCATTTGGGGAAATCGCAGGGGTCAGCACATCCCAAGTACAATGGATGAGCCTCGCCCTGGGAAAACCACCTTCTTGATCATGGTATCTCCCCTGCCAGGTAAGTATATCAATGGGCTTTAATTAGAGCAGATTGCCTTTCCTAAGATTGGTGGGCCTCACCCAGTTGGTTGAAGGCATGGATTGAACAAAAGGCCGAGGTTTCTAGAGCCAGAGGGAATTCAGCAGCAGGAAGAGACAGAGAGAGACAGAGAGAGACAGAGAGAGACAGAGAGAGAGAGAGTTATGCATGTGTGTGCAGGCATATCACACACAGGCTTGCAGGGGCCCAGGGAGGACATGTTCTACTGCTTCTACCTTATTCCTTTGAGGCAGAGTCTGCCCCCTTCTCCCCCTTAGTCCAAACTGAGATCTCCCTCCTTGCACAGCAAGTGCTCTCGCCCACTGAGCCCTCTCCCCAACCTCAGCAGACAGCTTTTGGATTTGGACTGCCATGCTGGTTCCCAGGATACCGCCAGCCTGCAGTCCCACCACAAAGTTTGGACAAGCCAGTATCCATGTCCTTCGCCTCAATCTCTTTTTACTTACATCCACATATCCATTAATTCTTTTTCCCTGGATAACCCTGAAGTATGTGTCCCCCAGTTTGAGTCCTTCCCTATAATCTTTTCTCAACTATAACTAAACAGTGGAACCACCATAGGTGATCTGAAAAATACAGATTCCTGGGTGCTCCTTGTAGGTGTCCTGGTCAGGATTCCTGGGTGCTTCTTATAGGTGGTCTGGTCAGGTAAATCAAGGCTGTGGGCTAGAGATCAAGAATTTTAAAATATCTGGGGCCAGCAAGATGGCTCAGTGGTTAAGAACACTTGCTACTCTCCAGAGGACCTGAGTTTGGATCCCAGCACCCATGTCAGAGAGCCCACAACTGCCTGAAACTCCAAGAGATGATGCCCTCTTCTGGCCTCCATGAGTATCCACCCATACACACAGAGATACAACACATAAATAAAAAGTCAAATCTTTAGAACAAAGATTTAAAAACTTCCCAGATGATCCAAAGTTCAAGCATCACTGAGAAACATTGTCTTACTGTTCCTAAAATTTAAAAAATCTACCTAAGAACTTGGATAAAACACATTATCCCATTTCCTAATCAGTGAACTGAATCCCTGTGCTATAAGTCTTTCCTTGATGAGATTCTACAGCAGGGTTGTGTCAGGTATGAACTGTTTTCTATCAGCATACTATGGAAGCCCTTTGGTTTACCCTGCATGAACTGTGTTACTTCATATTGACACTAATTTCTATCTTCAAGAAGAAAAGCACGCTTTTCGATTTCATTTCAAAGTTTTACAACAATCCTTTGATGTTGGCAAGTGGCTTTGCTCACAAGAAAACTGAGATAGAGCACTCTCTGCTCTTCACTCTGCACAGAATTCTTTTTAAGAGCCAGAATGGTCTAAGGAAGGAATAAAATGCCATTTGAGAATTCCTTCCCATGGCGATTCTTAGGATGTCACAGAACCTTGTCTACCCCTGTGCTTGCACATGAGCAAAATGATACACACATGAGGTTTCCATTAAAGCCTAGTTTGTGGAAGTAAAATCGTGGAAGCCAGCTAAGTGTCTTCCATCAGGGACAGATTAAAGAATTATAGTACATCCTAGAGTGGCATGCTACCATCATAAAAATGAATGACGTAGCTCCCACCTGCACCCCAGAGCCAGCTTGGATACATTTGGATACTTCGTTAGCATCTCCTCCTAATGCTGCAGTCAGTTGGCCTTGTATGGTTTGAAACCAACCATGCTGAGAGTTATCCCAGGGAAATCTGTAGATGTTATAGCCAGAACACTGCGCCTCATGAGAGTAGGGGGTTAAACATTTACTAGAACACCATGGAAAAGAACTCTAAAACCCATGTTCAAGTAACCAAAACATGATGCAGCACAGTTTGCAAAGTATGATTACACACATGTAAGGTCAGGGGATGATATGCACTGAGGGTAGAGCTCACTGGTAGAGTGTTTACTTAGTATGCACAAGGCCCTGGTTTGATCCTTAGTGTTGGAAAAATAAACACACACATACCCAACATGGATTGCTCAATATTTAAACATAAAATTAGCATATAACTTAGAAATTCTATTCATATGTATAAAATCATGAAGATTTCAAATATACAAATACATGGAAACATATACACGAGTATTTATAGAAGCAATCTGTAATAGTAACCAGGTGAAAAATATTCCTCAATGAATGGAGGAAGTAGATTGTGGTATATACACACATAAAAATATTATTTGGTCCTATGAAACAATGAAGTGTCAGGTGAAATAAGTGAGACACGGAGGATAAAGCCTGTATGTTGTCACTTATATATAGGAGATAAAGTTTATATTAAAGAAGCAGGGAACAGAGCACTGATGATCAGAACGTGGGAAGGAGTAGGGGGAGGTGGGCCCAGTTGACGGAAGAATAGCATCCAGTGTTCCGTAGCACAGTAAGATAACTAGGGTTGACCACAGTCAATTAAATATTGCAAAATAGCTAATAGGAAGGATTTTGAATGTTCTCAACACAAAGAAATGACATGTGTCTGAGGTGATACGGATGCTAATTACCCGGATCTGGTCGTCACACCTTGTCTTGAAATGTCACAGTGCACTGAACAAAAAAGCCTACTTCCACATGTTAATTAAAATATGTTGATAAAAATGAATGAGGTGTTGAAGGCTCCAACTTGAGGGAGCCTCAAAAACATTATGCTAAGAACTGGGTGTGGGGGTGCCCACTTTCTAATCCCAGGCTGAGTTAAGATGATTGTGAATTCAAAGCCAGCCTGGGCTGCACAGTGAGAAGTATCTTAAACAAACTAAAAATAAACCAAAAAATCATCATCATCATCATCGTCAGCAGCAGCAGCAGCAGCAGCAGCAAGAAACCCCCAAGTAACAACAAAACAACAACAGAAAACAGTAGCATCCCACTTCCAGGAAAACACTAAGGGAACTTACTCAGATACAAAACAACACTTACCAGTGACTTCTGTATGATAATCTCAAAATGGGCAAATCCATCTGGAGAGATAGATAGGGGAGGGGATGGCTGGGTGCAGGGAGGAATGAGGAGTCACTGCTTGGTGGTAATCTGGGCTTCTGGGGTGACGAAAATGTTTTGAAACTAGAGAGGGTGTCGCTGAACATTCCTCAAGCTCTGAAGGCCACTTTAAAACAGGGAGTTCTGTGTTGTGAGAATTTTTCCTCAGTCAATGAGAGAAAAATTATACACTTTAAAACAGGGAGTTCTGTACACTTTAAAACAGGGAGTTTTACACTTTAAAACAGGGAGTTCTGTGTTGTGAGAATTTTTCCTCAGTCAATGAGAGAATCCCCCAAACCTGTGGCAGGCTCCGAGCAGAAAGTGGTGGAGTGCCTGTGGAGAGGAGCTGGGGCTCCCTGAAAGGTGCAGCGAGGGCAACTTGTGTTGTCTGGTTCTTTGTATCTTCAAAGCTTTGAACCACATATGCAGAGGGGTAAATGTTCTTAAGACCACACATCCCTTCAAGCCCAAGGCAAATGGGGCAGGAGATTCAGTTTAGTGAGAGAAGTGCTTGCGGCCTGAGTGACTACTTAGTTCCAATTCCCAGCACCCAGATAAAAGCTGGAATGGCATGGTGCATCTGGAACCCAGTGCTGGGGATGAACACAGGCAGATCCTAGGGCTGTGCTGGCCAAAGTCTAGCTTAACTGGTGAGCTCCAGGTTCGGTAAGATAAACTGTCTCAAAAAATAAGGTGGAATTAAAAAAAAAAATAAGGTGGATGCTGAAAAAGCCTTTGACAAAATCCAGCATCCCTTCATGCTTAAAGTCCTAGAGGGAATTGGATTGGAGGGATCATTCCTCAATGTAATCAAAGCCATATACAGGAAACCCACAGCCAATATCATCCTAAATGGGGAAACGACAGAAACATTCCCTTTAAAGTAGGAACTCAGCAAGGCTGTCCCCTGTCACCACTCCTCTTCAATATAGTGCTTGAAACACTTGCTAGAGGAATAAGGCAAGAAAAGGAAGTTAAAGGAATACTAATTGGAAAAGAGGAAGTCAAGCTATCCCTATTTGCTGATGATATGATTGTTTACTTAAGGGATGCTAAAAACTCCACCAGAAAACTTCTAGAAATGATTAACAGCTTCAGCAAAGTGGCAGGATACAAAATTAACCTAAAAAAATAAGTACCCTTTCTTTACACCAACAACAAGCAACTGGACAAGGAATTCAAGGAGACCTTCCCACTCACAATAGCCTCAAAAACAATAAAATACCTAGGAACAAACCTAACCAAAGACACCAAAGATCTCTACAACAAAAACATTAAACCCTTAAAGAAAGAAATTGAAGAAGACATCAGAAGATGGAAAAACCTCCCATACTCATGGATTGGGAAAATCAACATTGTAAAAATGTCCATTCTACCCAAACTCTTGTATAGATTTAACACAATCTCTATTAAAATCCCCAAGAGTTTCTTCACAGGCTTGGAAAAAATGTCCTTAAATTCATTTGGAAAAACAAAAGACCCCGCATAGCCAAAACAACCCTGAATGAAAAGAGCAACACAGTGAGGATCTCTATACCAGACTTCAAACTATATTACAGGGCTATAGTCATAAAAACAGCCTGGTACTGGCACAAAAACAGACCTGTTGACCAATGGAATAAAACCAAAGATCCCAATTTCAGCCATCTTATATTTGACAAGGGGACCAAGAAGACACAATGGAGAAAAGACAGCATCTTCAGCAAGTGGTGTTGGCAAAACTGGATCACCACTTGTAGAATGAAATTAAACCCCTACCTCTTGCCCTGTACAAAAGTCAACTCCAGATGGATTAAAGACCTCAACGTGAAACCCCAAACTCTGAAGGCGATAGAAGAAAAAGTTGGCAGCAGACTACAAGACATAGGCGTCAGGAAAGACTTCCTAAATCAGAGAGCAGCTGCGCAAGGATTAAGGTCGACAATTGACAAATGGGACCTCATTAAACTGAAAAGCTTCTGTACATCAAAAGAACAATCAAGGAAGTTAAGAGAAATCCCACAGAGTGGGAGGAAACCTTCACCACAGAAACATCTGACAAAGCATTGATTTCCAGACTATACAAACTACTAAAAAAACAAAGAAGAAAGAAAACAAATGAATCACTCAAAAGATGGAGCAAAGAACTGAATAGAGACTTCACAGAGGAGGAATTAGAGATGGCTGAGAAACTTCTTAAAAACTGTTCAACGTCACTAATAATTAGGGAAATGCAAATTAAGACCACTTTAAGATATCATCTCACTCCAATAAGACTGGCCAGGATCAAGAAAACAAATGACACCAAGTGCTGGAGAGGTTGTGGGGAAAGGGGAACACTCATCCACTGCTGGTGGGAATGTAAACTCATACAGCCACTATGGAAAGCAGTGTGGAGAACACTTGGAAGACTTGGAATGAACTTGCCACCTGACCCAGCCATACCACTCCTGGGCATATACCCCCAAGACTCACCCCACTGCAGAGATACATGCACAGCCATGTTTATTTCAGCTCTCTTCACAATACCAAGGAGCTGGAACCAACCCAAATGCCCCTGAACTGACGAGTGGATAGACAAAATGTGGTACATCTACACAATGGAGTTCTCTGCAGTAGTAAAGAAAGATAACATCATGAGCTTTGCAGGAAAAGGGCTGGAGCTAGAGGACATCATGCTAAGTGAAGTAACACAGTCCCAGAAAAACAAACGAGGAATGGTATCCCTCATCTGTGGATGCTAGTGCCAATTACCTAGTTGTAAGTATTTCTTGTGCATGGCCCCTTGAGCTTTTGTACAAGCAGTTGGGAGTGATGCATATTGGAAACAACAACAACAACAGCAACAGAAAGGACTGCTTCAAAGAACTGACTGAAACAGTGAACTTCTGCTCAAAACAGTCAACTTCCACATGGAGAATATTGAGAAAGACTGAGCAAGAGATGAAAAGCATGTTTGGCAGAATGCATGAGCTCTGGTGGGGTGGGGGCATAGTGTGGGGAACACGGGTCTAGATTTGATAATCTTGTACAAAATATATATTAAAAAATAAAATTTAAAATGTAAAAAAAAAGGAATAAAAAAATAAGGTGGAGAAGCGGGACTAGCGAGATGGCAGAGTGGTTAAGAGCACTTGCTGTGTTCCCAGCACCCGTATCAGGTGGCTCACACCCTGTAAATCCTGTTCCAGGGGATCCGGCGCTTTCTTCCGTCCTCTTCAGGCATCTGCATGCACATCTTCACCCCTCCCAGATGCACATATAGAAATAAAGTAAATATTAAAAAAATAAGGCAGAGAAATGATTGAGGAAGAAATCCCACCACCAACCTCTGGCCTCCACATGTACACGAGTAGGCACATCTGCTCTCTCTCTCTCTCTCTCTCTCTCTCTCTCTGTCTCCCTATCTCTCTCTCTCTTACACACACATACACACACACGCACACACACACACACACGAGTTGACACAACTCACCACAATCCACTTAGATTCTGTAAGCAGAGGTCCTCAGTTTACCTTCCCCAGTGCTTCTGCTCCACAGGATCTCATTGGCCGGCCCTCCATCACCTTATTAAATCAGGCGTGGGCATCATTGGGCGCCTGGATTGACCATGCCCTGTGAGTAATGGATACCAGAGAATGCGAGGCCAACTTGGTGACAGACTCACCCAGGTTGATGGAGGGGACATCCAGACATCCTCGTGTGGGCATAGGACCTTTCTGAACCCGTTTTCTTCCCTGCGAGGTGGGAACAGTCAGACCTAGCTTTCATTGCTGGTGTGAACACAGGACAGGGTTCACACAGACCCAGCACTTGCCAGTCAAGGGAGGCTCCTTCCGGGCAGGGCACGGCTCCTCAGGTCTCTGCCTGAGCAGCAGGCTCTTCCTGCTGGTACAGGAAGGCATGTTTGGCCGACTTCATTCAGCTGCTCCAGTGTGAGCTGCAGCTGTGCTTCACGAGCCCTCCCTTTCTTCTGGTTTTACAAACCCAGACTGTATCGTTGAACTGGAAAGTGAATAAAAAAGAAAAAGAATTGGACTCCTAAGGGTCACTAAAGCTGTGATTTACCGAGTGCTTACTGTGGGCCTTGTGTTTTAAAGGCATTATTTCTAACTCTCACAACAGCTCAGAAGCAATGTAGTCCAGTCCTCTTTTATGGGGCACAGAATGCTGAAGCCGTCTGCTTGAGGGGTCACAGTGTTGGTAAGTAGTGCCAGAGCAGGGATTCAAACCCAGGTCTGCCTAATTATCTGTTCTATCAGAAAGTGAAGACTACCAGCCTGAATGGGCTTGGAACACTCTGTGGGATCCAGATGAGAGCCAGAAGTGGCACAAAGAAAGACCGAGTCTAGCCTCATTTGACAAGGAACCTTGTGCGTCCCTGGCTCTTTGACCAGGAGCTCACCACCTCCTGGGACAGCCCATTCCATTTTTAGAGGGCTCTAATTATTAGGGAGACTCAGAATGTGCTATTCGCCAATCCTGGTCACCTGCTATTCTCATTGCAACTTCATATACCCTGATGGGGCCATCGTTAAGAATCCATGGCTGAAGTTTTGAACTTCTTTACCTCCTGAACGGGAAATAAGGTCTCCAACATCAGTGCTAAGCAGTCTCGATGCCCGCAATGCAGGCAGAAGCAGGAAGGGGCTGCTGATTGCTCCTTCAAATGAGTCTAAGACCTCTTCCGGGGAAAGATTACTGTGGATGTTCTGCCTTGGCATTCCGATAGGGGTATAGTATAGATTGTTGAAGTTTAAAATAATGGAGTCTCATGTATGCAACACAATTCTTTGACTAATTAAAATGCTCCCAAAAAGCAACAGAAGCTGATTTTGATTCGTTGCCTTCTTCCTGAAGTTTTCCGCTTCTCTGGCAGTTTCCTGTGAAGGACAGTCAGTCCTAAATGATCCAATATGGGCTCACATTGCTAGCTTCCTGTACCAGGAACTTACTGTCAGATCCAACAACAAATAGCGGAGATTAAAAATGGAAAGGATGTGAAAGGGGGGAGCCGAGGTCTCCAGAATGTGTGAGCCACGCTGTCTTATTCTCCACAGGGGAGATGAACTCTGTCTCTGTGGTTTTGTGAACTGCAGGAAACTAAGGGGTGCAGGGTCAGAGAAGTGGCTCTCCTGGGATTTCAGGTGGCAAATAGGACTGAGAATCTTAACTTTAATGAAGACAACAAAAATCACATAATTAACACGCACTGTTAACACCTCATTAGTCTCCCGGGGCTTAAGTTATGCTAAAAATAATCAACACATTTGGTTTAAATAAGGCCCTGCTACAGGTGGTCCTGAAGGCCTAGCTGGCCGCAGATCCAGAGCATTCCACTGCATTTTCTTCAAATGCTCCCAGCAGGCTTTATCTTCAGTCTCAGAAAGGGATTATTAAAAACGGATGTAGAACTCTGGAGAAGAAATGAATTCATTATGGAAGTCTCTCTGGCACTAAGCTCCACTCCAAAATCTTGCACAATTGGGTTTCACAACCCAGATGCCTGAAATGAGTCACCACCTCAGTGGGTCTGCCGGCCAGAAGTCAGGCAGGAAAGGGGTGTAAGAACAAAGCCACATAGGTCCAAGAGCCCCTGGGAGCTGGCAGACCCCGAGTCCCAGAGCATGAGAAAACAATGGCTGCTGGGAGGCCACTAAGCATGGGGTGGATGTTGCAAGACAAACCCTAACCAAGTCCCTTCTCTGGCTTCCCCGCTCCTTACACCTTTTAAGTTCTCTTGGCCATGTCTTAGGAGATGGTTTTCACTTCTCCCTCAGTTAACCTGTTGAAGCCCTAACCCCCAAGGAAAGGAATTTGGGGTGCAGGGTTTGGGAGGGTAGAGCCCCTGTGATGGATGGAGGAAGAGGAAGACAGGACAGCATTCCCGTTTGTCACTTGATGACTTGGAGAAAGTGGCACCTGTGCACCAGGAAGTGACCGTGGTGGCAACCTGATCTTGGATTTGAAGCTTGGATTAAGAGAAATAAGCATCTGCTGCTTAAACCACATGTCTATGGCATTATGGAGGACCAAACTAAGAGTCACCTCCATGCACACTTCCAAGCCGTTTGCTAACAGCTCAGCGAAAATCGTCTCTAGGTGTCCATGCATTGACGGAAAGCCTCTTCCATTTCTTAGAAAAGAAAGATTCATGGGAGCCCTGGACCACAGTCCAGAATTCTGTGTCTAAGCTAAGTGAAATGCAAAAGAGTTTATTTTTCTTCCTCTTGTTTTTCTCTCTGTATGAAAACAGAAACACCAGCTACCCCCATGGGGCTCAGCGGCAAACCCCTGAGCTTTGGGACTGGCTGTGCTGGTCCAGGGAAGGAGGACAGCCCTTGCTTAACTCTGCCGCACTGACCATTTCCCCATCCTATACAGCCAGGGACAGCTCTGGAAAGGGATTTCCCTAGCAGTCATCAACCTGAAAGCATAGTGTTCCTGGCAAACCCACAGCAGATCACAGAAATCCCCACTCTTGCAGCAGGAATCACAGCCTGTTCAGAGCAGAGAAACTAGCCATACGCAAATGGAGAGCAAAAGGGCACAGTTCAGGCACCCGGAAGGGAGATGTATATAGACACCAGCAAAACAAAGTTCAAGAAGTGTTGAGGACAAGACTGTAGTTTGACTGAATTATAAATCTTAGATTGAATGAATAAATGTATGTATGTATGCATGTATGATGGACAGATGGATGGATGGATGTCTCTGATGGGCAAACAGAATACAATGTGTCTATGTGCTCTGTATATCACAGTGGGTCCCAGAGATCTTCAAATGGTGGAGAAGCAGGACGAAGGTTGCAAAGAAGCCAGGCAGAAACATCCCCTATGGCCGCAGCTTGCTAAGAATCACCCCAGTACTTCTAGCTCAGCAGCACACGACTTGACGTCATTGTTGTGGATTTTTATTCCTGGTGGTAGTGCTTGGGGTTTGGGGCATCTTGTTCTTGTGTAATCACGAGCACATTAATTCTGCAAGATGAACTCATTCTTTCAAACTAATTTCACTGTCTTTATAAGTTCCCAAGTTGGAGAATTTCTACAATAAGTTAAAGTACTGAAGGTGAAGAGCAGAAGCAGTGTGCCAGTCCTGCTGCCTGCTTACCCGATACTCAACACGTGCTTGTTAGCAACAGGAATTCTATCTTGTTACAAGAACAATAATATTCAGCTAAGAACACTTGTCCTGTGATTAAGTTCTGGCCTCGAGACAAACACTGAAGCATCAGGAGCAGCTGGGAGAAGCAGGCTGCTCCCCTTCCTTCATCCCACCTGAAATGGGGTGCCACATCCGGAAGTGTAAAAACCACTCACCCTGCAGCCCTGAGGCCCCCCATATGAGGTCAGAAGTCTATGCACTGCTGCTGTGAGCCCTGCTGCTGTAACAGGGCTCCGACTGGCTCCAGACATTCTGTTCTATGTGACAAGTGTCCCCGACATGTCTTGTCATCTTTTCCATCATTTGCAGCCAAAAGCATTGCTGGCAGATACTCTTGGGTTGATCCAATTATAAACTACAGTCTGGGTTCTGGTGCCCAGAGTGGGCAAATGGAAAAGCACTCTATTGAACGTTGCCTTCATAAAGGCCAATTCCTCCCAGAGTAACACAAATTGTATTTGTTTGGGCTCCAAGGAAAAGAAAATCCTGGCTGAAATGAAGTTTTTTTTTAATATATATTGTATACAAGATTATCAAATCTAGACCCGTGTCCCCCACCCTATCCCCCACCCCACCAGAGCTCATGCATTCTGCCAAACATGCTTTTCATCTCTTTCTCAGTCTTTCTCGATATTCTCCATGTGGGAAGTTAACTGTTTTGAGCAGAAGTTCACTGTTTCAGTCAGTTCTTTGAAGCAGTCCTTTCTGTTGCTGTTGTTGTTGTTGTTGTTGTTGTTTTTGTTGTTGTTTCCAATATGCATCACTCCCAACTGCTTGGACAAAAGCACAAAGGGCCATGCACAAGAAATACTTACAACTAGGTAATTGGCACTAGCATCCACAGATGAGGGATACCACTCTTCGTTTGTTTTTCTGGGATTGTGTTACTTCACTCAGCATGATGTCTTCTAGCTCCAGCCCTTTTCCTGCAAAGCTCATGATGTCATCTTTCTTTACTACTGCAGAGAACTCCATTGTGTAGATGTACCACATTTTGTCTATCCACTCGTCAGTTGAGGGGCACTTGGGTTGGTTCCAGCTCCTTGGTATTGAGAAGAGAGCTGAAATAAACATGGCTGTGCATGTATGTCTGCAGTGGGGTGAGTCTTGGGGGGTACATGCCCAGGAGTGGTATGGCTGGGTCAGGTGGCAAGTTCATTCCAAGTCTTCCAAGTGTTCTCCACACTGCTTTCCATAGTGGCTGTATGAGTTTACATTCCCACCAGCAGTGGATGAGTGTTCCCCTTTCCCCACAACCCCTCCAGCACTTGGTGTCATTTGTTTTCTTGATCCTGGCCAGTCTTATTGGAGTGAGATGATATCTTAAAGTGATTTTAATTTGCATTTCCTTAATTATTAGTGACATTGAACATGTCTTAAGATGTTTCTCAGCCATCTCTTGGGGCTGGAGAGATGGCCTAGTGGTTAAGAGCGCTGACAGCTCTTACAGAAGACCTAGGTTTGATCCCCATCACCCACAAGGCAGCCGAGAACTGTCTGAAACTCCAGTTCCAGGAGAACTCCAGTTCCAGGGGAATCCAACACCCTCTTCTGACCTCCTCGGCATTGCACCACATGGGTGCACAAACTTGCATGCAGACAGTACATTCATACACATACAGAAATAAATAAAATAAAATAAAATAAAAAGATGTTTCTCAGCCATCTCTAATTCCTCATTTGTGAAGTCTCTGTTCAGCTCTTTGCTCCATCTATTGAGTGGGTCATTTGTTTTCTTTCTTCTTTGTTTTTTGAGTAGTTTATATATTCTGGAAATCAATGCTTTGTCAGATGTTTCTGTGGTGAAAGTTTCCTCCTAGCCTGTGGGATTTCTCTTCACTGAAATGAAGTTTTTTTGATCAGAGTGATTAGTCCAGAGGTTAAAACGATTGACACACAGAATCATCCAGGCCCCAAGGACCAACTCTTCCATCTCTGCTGGGCCGACCTGGAGGACACCTTTGCCTTTTACCATTTGAGCTAGATACATCAGGAACTTTCCTTGGGGACTATCCTCAAGTCCTGTGGGCAAAACACACACACACACACACACACACACACACATACACACGCGTGCGTGCACACACAAACACAAACACAAAGTTAGGAATGAAAAACAAGGTCTTCTAATTACAGGAAACCATCAGAGTCCACATCACCCACGATGTGTAAATAACTTCCAAAATGTGGAATGTTGTTGAACACAAAATGCTGATGATGGTGGTGACCGCCCACGATTGCTGGGAAAGCTTCTGGCTGCTCTTTGTGGAAAGAAGGGCTTGGCTTTCTCTTCAGTCAGCCAGCATTCCCACTTCCAAGTGAATGGCTGGACTCATTCATCTCGTTCCACTGGTCCCATAACAGGAAGCAGTGAGTGACCCAATAGCCCAGGTGTGACAGGGAATGCATTTCCAAACCCCCTGCCTCTTGAGTCCATGCGGCCACCTTCAATGCATGTAAGAGCAGAGCTGAAGAAAACCCAAACTCTCGACAAATGGCAAGAAAGAGACTCCCGAGTCTATGCACTGACCAGGCCCTAATGGATTCTCATTACCAACCACCTCCTCTTCAGTGTGGAGCAGATGTTGGGAATTTTCAGAGCTGTTGTTTTACTGGGGGCAGATGTGAAAATGGAGGACAGATCATGTGATCATCAAGTCTGAGGAAATTAATCACAGGGCATCCCAACTAGACAACGTGGGAGTCTGGCAGGTCCTCGGGAGTGACTTCCCCAGGATGCTGGTTCACCATCACCTTACAAGTCCCTGCTGGGTTCACCAAGGATACGACCTACAGTGTCAGAAGAGCAGAACTAGAGCACAGCAGTGCAGCCCCTGCATCTATCTTCAGGGGACCAAGTCATGCTTCCTCTTCCGGCGTGGCCTGGTTCCTGTGGTGCTGGCCCCACTACTGACACAGGGCTGCATTCCCTCTTCACTGACACAAGAGGCTGAGGATTCCCAGCCTAAGGCCATTGGAAAACAGTGGGAGGCACAGAGCTATTTGAATACAAGATCCCGGAGTTTTCAGCTGAGTGAACCAATAACTGCCCCGCACACTTATTTTTGGCTGAAGATGGCGTGGGTTTCCTTTCTGCCCCTCGTAATTTCAGCAGAGCTAGCTAACCCAGAGACAAAGTGTTGGGGTCCTGAAGAGAGGAAACTGACATCAATAAAGAAATTCACTTGTAGGGGCTGGGGAGATGGCTCAGGAGTGAAGAGCAGTGGCTGCTCTTGCAGAAGACGTGGGTTCGATTCCCAGCATGCACACGGCAGGTAACAACCATCTGTAACTCCAGTTCCAGAGGAATCCAATCCCCCCTCTAATGACCTCTGCAGGCTTTGCAAACATGAATGCTCTTACACACATGCAGGCAACACATTCATACATAAAATGAAAAAACATAAGATATTTAACAGAATTACAGGGGGATCAGTAAGGCTTGCTGGCTGTCAGCCCAGCCAACTCCAGGTTCAGTGAGCCAGCCATCTTGTCTGAAGGGAATGTTAGGAGCACGAGCATGGCACAGCAGGACACGTAAGGTCTTCTCTGGCTCTAGGTGTGGGCACGCAGCACAGGGCACTTGCATTCACCAATAACCTGGTAATTCTGCATCAGCCCTATTTATAAAATGAATTATCCTTTAAAACCAAGCATTAAAATTAGACTGCAGCAGTTGGTATACACTAAGCACTTTCTTTTCTTATATACATTAGCTCATTTAATCGTGAATTTATTTCATTATCTCATTTACTTTGATTACTATCCTTGGGGGTCAACGAGGCTCAAATCAGATGGATCCTGTGTGGCAACTGCCACGTTGATTACCTGAGGTCAGGAGATGCTCACACTCTGTGTGCGCATGTTCATGTATATATGTTCATATGTATTCGTATATCAATGTGGGCGTACATATGTGCCCAGGTGTGCAAGCATATGTAGGCCCTGAGGAATCTGCCTGTCTCTGCCTGCCCAGAGTTGGCATTACACGCATGATACATGAATGAGCTTCTAAGGATGGAACCGTGCCCCTCGTGCTTTCATGGTGATAAGCACTCTACTGCCTGAGCTGTCTCCTCAGAGACTCTTGAGATGGCCACCAGAGACCGCAGAGGAACAAGTCCAGAAAATGCCCTTGGGGTCTCTTTGGGGCCCCAGCAAGACAACCATCCATCCCGCCGATAAGCAAGAAAGTGTTATTCCTTGAGTCTAGATAGTGTTCTTCCTCATTAGAAATCTGATCTCAAATTCTGTAAGACTGATTTTCAAGGCTCAATAATGCAGAATACAGAACACCCTTTGAATAAACTTGCCTGGAAAAACTTTGAACTTAAGGTCATCTTCATCCCATGACGTCAACCCAGCATCTACAATCTTCCTGTTTGGCTCACGTCTGTTGAGGAATAATTTGTTTTTGTTTTTTTATTTATAAAAGGAAGAGTTTATTTGAGCTTATGATCGATGGTTCCAAGGAATTAAGAGTCCATTGTGGCGGGGAGACATGGTGTCTGGGGCTGGAGCAGAAAGCTGGGGTTTGCATCCTCCAATGAGCACAGGAAGCAGAGAGAGCAACTGGAGCCTGCAAGGCTTGTTGAACTCACTAAGCCTGACCCCAGTGACATACTTTCTCCAGCATGACCACACCTTCTAAGACCTCCAAGAACAGTGCCACCAACTGGTGACAAAATGTCTGAATACTTGAAGCCTATGGGGGTCATTCTGATTCAAACCACCACATTCCACTCCCTAGGTTCATGACCATATAAAATCCAAAATGCATTTAGTCCAAGCTTAAAATAGTCCCCATCATCTTTATCAGTCTCAATTCTATTCAAAAGTCAACAGTCCAAAGTCTCTTCTGAGACACAGGCCAGTCTCTTAACTGTAAGCTCCTATAAAATCAAAAGGCAAATTACATACTCCCAACATACAATGGAACTGAATACACATTCCCATTCCAAAAGTGAGGAATAGAGGCATAGAGGAAATACTGAACCAAAACAAGACCGAAAACCAGCAGGGCAAACACCAAGTCCAGTAGCTCCATGTGCAATTTCTGGGAATTTACTTCCAAAGGGCTTAGATGGCTCAGCTCTTCCAGCTTTGCTTGCAACTACATCTCTTTCTTGGGCTGTTACCACCCCCTGTATGCAGTTCTCCTTGGCAAATATCTCACAGCTCTGGCAACTCGAATGTCTTCTTGGGGTATCCACTGCCAACCAGTCTTCACAGTTTCACGCAATGGCCTATCAGGGCCTTTATGCAGGAAAGCCCCTGTTGCACTCTGCCTGGCCTCTGGGACTCTGATATTGACAGTTCCAGGGAATTAAGAGTCCATTCTGGTGGGGAGGCATGGTGTCCAGGGGGATTGACAGTTCCAGGGAATCAGAGTCCATTGTGGCAGGAGGCATGGTGGCTGGAGCTGGAGCAGAATGCCGAGGTTCACAGTGAGCACAGGAAGTCAAGAGGGAGGAATAATTTGTAAGCAGTGATGCTCCTGATCTTTGACATGTAAACACTCAGGTAAGTATCCTACATTCAAATATGGAACTGGGCCATATTTCTCTTGCCCCTTTGTAACACACACATACACCCCTGCTCCATTCCCATAGAGGGAAGCCATTACTCTAATTTCAATGGCAATATGCTAGGTTGCTTTTGGTAGAACTTTGTACAAATGAAATCATACAGTCTATACATACTCTTTGGTCTCAGCCAGGGTAACTTTGCTGACATGCAGCCTCATTATTGCAGGCTGCAGGCCTCCAGCAGTGAGTTCCACCTGCACAGCATTCCACAATCAGCATCCGGCACTGCATTCACCTGCTGAGGTGCCCAGTGCAGCTGTTATTTATTCGTTTGTTTGTTTGTTTGCTGGATTCCTTGTGTACTTACAACAGGGTCTCTCTATGCATCCTCAGCTGGCTGGAAGTTTGCAGGCCTCCTGTCCTGGCCTCTCAGGAGCTGGGTTAATAGGCATGTGTCATCATCCCTAGCTCCGGGGAGAGAACCATGACTAATTCTCTTATGAATATTCATGCATAATTTTGTGGACATACATTTTTATTTTGTAGGAATGAAAATATTGGATCATCAGGGGCTGGAGAGATAGCTTGGTGGTTGAGACCACTGGCTGAGAGAGGACCTGGCTTCGATTCCCAGCACCCAACTGGCAGCTAACAACCATCCATAACCTTAGTTCCAGGAGATCCAACATCTTCTGACCTCTGTGGGCATTGCACAACACAGGTGCACTTTCATACATGTAGGCAATATACTCATACATGTAAAATAAAACAAATGCATTTTTTTAAAAAAAGAAAATATTGGGTCACATGTTAGTGTCTGTTGGAAGGAAGTTCAGAGGAAGTTCCAGATTGGTTAAAGCATCTCAAACTTCCACCAATGAGCCCACAGCCTTGCTGACATGTCAGCTTTGCTTTTCCTTAGCCAAGCAAAGTGCTCTAGGGAGATATTAAATTGTGGAGATTGGGGCTGGAGAGATGGCCTAGCGGTTAAGAGCACCAACCGCTCTTGCAGAGGACTCAGTTTGGATCCCCAGCACCCACATGGCAGCTGAGAACCGTCTTTAACTCCAGTTCCAGGGGAATCCGACACCCTCTTCTGACCTCCGCGGCACTGCACGACAGGGGTGCACCAACCTACATGCAGACAGTACATTCATACACATACAAAAATAAATAAAAAATTTAAAAAAAGAAAAAAATGTGGAGATGTTATATTGTGTTTTGCTTGTCTGTGGGTTTTTTTTTCTTTCTTTTTTTGCATTTGCTGAGGACCAACAAAGGTGTTTATTGGAGGCACACGTGATGGTGCACGCCTGTTATTCCTAGCACTTGGGAGATAGAGACAGGAAGATCAAGAGCCCAAAGGTGGTCTCAGCTATATAAAGAGTTTGAGGCCAACTGGGTGTGGTAGCACATGTCATAGTGCATGATTTTAATTTCAGCATTCAGGAAGAAGAGGCAGGAGGATCTCTGTAAGATCAAGGCCAGCCTGGTCTACATAGATGTGTTCTGGGCTGAGTCCTTCATCTATTCTGGACACAAGTCCATTGAAAGGCAATGTGCTTAAGAATATTTTGGCTCAGTCACAGGTTCCTTTTTTCAATTTCTTAGCGGTGGCATTTGAGGGTGAAGCTGTTTTTTTCTTACATGGTCATGCTTCTTGTATTTTAGTACAGAATATTTACCTATTAGAGACCTCCTAACTTCAGGTTCACACTCTGGTCTATGCTCCAGTTTAAATGAGGTGTTGTATACTCTGTAAGATAAAGGCTTAAATTCAAGTTAATTCCATTTGGCTAGCCAGTGTTCCAACAATGTTTTAAAGACTGTCTTACTGTATCCTATTAAATTATCCTGGCACCCTTGTCAAAAGTGAGTTGACTAATTCTCTCCCATTCTGCTGAGCTATGTCTTATCAAATGTTGCCACCAAAGTTTTTACAACTGTCCAACTCCGTGCATATGTTTCAAAATAGTTCTAGCAATTTTAGATCATCTGCTTTCCCCATACATTGTAGAAACATATTTTATTATATCTTAATTGTTTTTATTTTATGTGGATGAGTGTATTGCCTGCATGTGGGTAGGCACACCTGCGTTGTGCAGTGCCTGAGGAACTGACCCAGAAGAGGGTCAGTTCCCCTGGATCTGGAGTTATGGATGGTTGTTAGCTGCTATGTGGGTGCTCAGAATCGAACCGGGGTCCTCTGCAAGAGCAGCCACTGCTCTTAAATGCTGAGCTGTGTCTCCAGCTCCACAAAGTTAAATTTTAAAAACACATATTGGGGGCATGGTGGCGCACGCCTTTAATCCTAGCACTTGGGAGGCAGAGGCAGGCAGATCTTTGTGAGTTCAAGGACAGCCTGGTCTACAGAGTGTGTTCCAGGACAGCTGGGGCTACAGGGAGACCCTGTCTCGAAAAGACCAAAATAAATAAATAAATAAATAAATAAATAAATAAATACACATATAGGACCACATACATTAACTACTTTTTAAATGTAAACTGCCTATTTTTTTCCAATAATTTTTGGTTACATTTCAGTTAATAGCTTTGTTAGCATAAATATGTTTACCTCCTTTATTTCTTCTTTTAATAGCTTTAGAATATGAAATAATACATTTGGTTTCCTTTATCATATCGGCAATTTGATTTCTCTCTCTTTTTGATTAGTCCTCTTTGACCTTTACCAGCTTTATTGATCTTTAAAAAGAATCTACTGTGGACTTTAATTTTTTTTTAATTTTCTATATTGTTTTCTGACTTGCTGGTTTGTGTGATAGAGCACACCTTTCCATCTCTATCTATGCAATGTTCACTTGTATGTGTTTACTTATTGTTTCTTAATGTTTACACTTTCCTACTTTCTGAATACAGGTATAAGCATTTCAAGTCATGTATTTTCCTGGAAGGCCGTCCTAGTCCCCCATACAGGTTTTGATATGTTGCTTTCATTATTTCTCACTAAGGACTGTTTCCTCCTCTTCCTGTGCTTTCTGCAGAAGGGAATGATTTAATGTCCATGTACTTGGGGATTTTCTAGATGGTTCATTGATTTCTATCTTAGCTTCATTTCAATCAGATAACATACCGAGTAACGTTTGCACCTTTTAAATTTTAGCAAAACATATGTCTGGCCTCAGATATGCTCGTTCTGATGAGCAGTCAAACTTGACAAGTATTGATCATGCAGTTATTGGGACTACACCAACCCAGCGGTGCAGATTGATAAGGGCTGCTCTAATCATCTATATTATGGTTGTATTGTTTATGAATTACTGAAAGGGGGTGTTAAAATTTCCAGTTCTGACCAAAGATTTTGCCCTGTCTTTCGTTTTATAGGTTTTCATTTACTATATTCTAAATCTTGGTTACTGGATATATAAAATTCAGTGACTGTGTTTCTCACCATTGTGAAATGGCTACTTGTGCCTGTAACAGTAGTTGATGTTCATTTGGCTGATAGTAACATGTTAATACATGGGCCTCCTTAGGCTCAACTGTTTGCATAATAAAACTTTTTTTCATTTGTATTAGTTATTTTTTNGGTCTACATAGATGTGTTCTGGGCTGAGTCCTTCATCTATTCTGGACACAAGTCCATTGAAAGGCAATGTGCTTAAGAATATTTTGGCTCAGTCACAGGTTCCTTTTTTCAATTTCTTAGCGGTGGCATTTGAGGGTGAAGCTGTTTTTTTCTTACATGGTCATGCTTCTTGTATTTTAGTACAGAATATTTACCTATTAGAGACCTCCTAACTTCAGGTTCACACTCTGGTCTATGCTCCAGTTTAAATGAGGTGTTGTATACTCTGTAAGATAAAGGCTTAAATTCAAGTTAATTCCATTTGGCTAGCCAGTGTTCCAACAATGTTTTAAAGACTGTCTTACTGTATCCTATTAAATTATCCTGGCACCCTTGTCAAAAGTGAGTTGACTAATTCTCTCCCATTCTGCTGAGCTATGTCTTATCAAATGTTGCCACCAAAGTTTTTACAACTGTCCAACTCCGTGCATATGTTTCAAAATAGTTCTAGCAATTTTAGATCATCTGCTTTCCCCATACATTGTAGAAACATATTTTATTATATCTTAATTGTTTTTATTTTATGTGGATGAGTGTATTGCCTGCATGTGGGTAGGCACACCTGCGTTGTGCAGTGCCTGAGGAATGTCAGAAGAGGGTCAGTTCCCCTGGATCTGGAGTTATGGATGGTTGTTAGCTGCTATGTGGGTGCTCAGAATCGAACCGGGGTCCTCTGCAAGAGCAGCCACTGCTCTTAAATGCTGAGCTGTGTCTCCAGCTCCACAAAGTTAAATTTTAAAAACACATATAGGGGGCATGGTGGCGCACGCCTTTAATCCTAGCACTTGGGAGGCAGAGGCAGGCAGATCTTTGTGAGTTCAAGGACAGCCTGGTCTACAGAGTGTGTTCCAGGACAGCTGGGGCTACAGGGAGACCCTGTCTCGAAAAGACCAAAATAAATAAATAAATAAATAAATAAATAAATAAATACACATATAGGACCACATACATTAACTACTTTTTAAATGTAAACTGCCTATTTTTTTCCAATAATTTTTGGTTACATTTCAGTTAATAGCTTTGTTAGCATAAATATGTTTACCTCCTTTATTTCTTCTTTTAATAGCTTTAGAATATGAAATAATACATTTGGTTTCCTTTATCATATCGGCAATTTGATTTCTCTCTCTTTTTGATTAGTCCTCTTTGACCTTTACCAGCTTTATTGATCTTTAAAAAGAATCTACTGTGGACTTTAATTTTTTTTTAATTTTCTATATTGTTTTCTGACTTGCTGGTTTGTGTGATAGAGCACACCTTTCCATCTCTATCTATGCAATGTTCACTTGTATGTGTTTACTTATTGTTTCTTAATGTTTACACTTTCCTACTTTCTGAATACAGGTATAAGCATTTCAAGTCATGTATTTTCCTGGAAGGCCGTCCTAGTCCCCCATACAGGTTTTGATATGTTGCTTTCATTATTTCTCACTAAGGACCGTTTCCTCCTCTTCCTGTGCTTTCTGCAGAAGGGAATGATTTAATGTCCATGTACTTGGGGATTTTCTAGATGGTTCATTGATTTCTATCTTAGCTTCATTTCAATCAGATAACATACCGAGTAACGTTTGCACCTTTTAAATTTTAGCAAAACATATGTCTGGCCTCAGATATGCTCGTTCTGATGAGCAGTCAAACTTGACAAGTATTGATCATGCAGTTATTGGGACTACACCAACCCAGCGGTGCATATTGATAAGGGTTGCTCTAATCATCTATATTATGGTTGTATTGTTTATGAATTACTGAAAGGGGGTGTTAAAATTTCCAGTTCTGACCAAAGATTTTGCCCTGTCTTTCGTTTTATAGGTTTTCATTTACTATATTCTAAATCTTGGTTACTGGATATATAAAATTCAGTGACTGTGTTTCTCACCATTGTGAAATGGCTACTTGTGCCTGTAACAGTAGTTGATGTTCATTTGGCTGATAGTAACATGTTAATACATGGGCCTCCTTAGGCTCAACTGTTTGCATAATAAAACTTTTTTTCATTTGTATTAGTTATTTTTTGTTGTTGTTGGGATAAAACACCATGACCAAGGCAACGTATAGAAGGAAGGGTTTATTTGGCTTATGGTTCCAGAGGGGTGAGGGTCCATCAGGGGCAGAGGTGTGGTAGGAGACAGCGAAGCAGAAAGGTGAGAGCTCTGGACTTCAGATACTTGCAGGAAGTAGAGAGAGAGAGAGAGAGAAAGAGACATTGCAAGTTGGTCATGAACTCTCAAGGGCCCTGCCACGTGCTTCCTGCGTAAGACTGCATCTCCCAAACCTTCCAAAACAGCACCAGAAACTGACCAAGTGTTCAAATACTTCAGTCTAACAGAGACACTCTCAATCAAACCACCACACTATTCTTTTTGGATAATCTGCCAATCTCTCTGTGTTAGCCAGTGCCTGTGAAGGTGAGAGTAGCTAGGTGCATTTTTAGACAGGGAACCAGGAAAAGAACAGGGTGAGTTAAATGTCCAACTTAAAAGTCCTTTAGAATTTCTCAATGAGGGGTTCCGAAGCATCCATTGAGCTTCTCCTTTTGTTCATTTGGCTATGGTGTCTGGACTCAGGATCTGCTTTCCAGCAAGTTTCAATAGTCATGGTGTGTTTCCCTTAGACTGACTGGAGAAGGGACTTAACACCATACGTTAAGCAGGCATAACCCGCATGACCGAATTAAACAATTTCAGGCTTATTTTAAATGTAAAACTGTTCATTACAGTTACTTCAAATGGGGACAATCCTTTTCTTTTTCAGACCCTTTATCCTGATTTATAGTTTTCCCAGAAAGACAGGAGTTGTAGCACATACCAGAAGACAGGAAATAAACTGATAAGGATTACCAAGCCCATCCAGACTGTCTTCTGGACTGCATGCCGCTGGTTCAGGAAAAAAGAATCTAGCCTTTTGAGCTAAATTATCTGGTTAGGTTAAAGGAAATATCAAATAGCTAATCTTGCAAGAAACAAAGTACATTTTTTTTAAACCATACAACTTCTTTTATTAAGTCATAAAGTGGTATCAAAATTAAAAAGCAAAAATTACAGGGATAAGACTTAACAAAACTACTCAAGGAGCATCAAAGGAAGTGAAAATGGAACTAGGCGCAAGGCAATCATGAATTGTGAACACAGGAAGGACAAGTAGAAGAACAGTGAGAATGCGCTGAAGACACTAAGGAAGGGGGATCTGGTGTAATTTTGATTTCTGGCAGGCGCCTAGGTAAAGAAATAATGGGATATAAGATTTCTAAACCCCACTATGTGCTTAAGAGTCATCCTCACCATTGGCGCTGTCTCTGTCATCCTCTCCTTCCTCTGCTTCTTTTTCATCATCCTTGATCAACTCCAGCTGGTCATCCCCTCAATCTTCATTTTTCAGTAGCCATAGGTAACCCACCATTTACCTGTACCCATTTAATCTAAACCTGTAACAGGGAGTCAGGTTCAAGCTAGGAGAGGACTGAAAATTAACAACTCTGTACATTCACAATCCTACCCAGGCCACTAGTAACCCAGCTTGAGTGTTTATACCAATTTAACTTAATACTTAATAGGTATTAAGTTAATTATATTAACTTAATAACTTAATAGGTATTTTATCATTTTTACTAAACCTTGAGGTGCCGTGTGATATGCATATAAAGGTTGGACAAAAACTGAACACTCTTAAACAAACCTTGACTAGATATACATTTTGATTTTTAAACTAGTTGACTGAACCTTACAAATTTAAGCTTATTTATATACTGTCCTTTTTACCTGTCACAACAAACCTCCTCGGACTTTTATCACTTGCATACTTTTTCATCATCTTCACATAAATCCTTACTAAAAATACCTTTTTAACATTTTCTCCTTTGTATATCCTTTTATTACCTTGAATAACCCTTCCTCAACACAAACACACAGTCTGCCAGTCAGATCAGCAAGGAGGGCACAGATCCAGAGAGGTCCCTTTTCCTCCCATGTGGAGGAAGGGAGGGAGAGAAACAGGCTCAAAAATTCTTGCAGAAACATAACAGAGCCTCAAAAAGCTGCTCTGGACTGCTCTCCCTTGCTCCTTGGAGGCAAGAGCCTATAATGTGCCCCTGGAAGCCATGCAGCACCCCACTGATCCAGGTGCCAGACCCCAAAATTGGTCTCTAGCAAAGATGGAAGGGTTGCCACATGTGTACTCCAGAGTGCTCAGAAATTCTCCAAGCTCTAAAGACCTCCTCCCAAGGCAGACCAGGATTCCTGACTAAATGCTGATGCAAATTTTACTAGCTTGTAAAGGCAGATTATCTCTGGTCCTTTCAGATAGCAGCTGGGTAGATTTTTGTAAATACATGTTTTAACCAAGGTGCTGCTCATAAAGTGGCCTGCTTCTCACAGATACTGACAGGCACCCTACTGGGTCATTAGAGACAATGGAAGTCACCTTCCCAGATGAGCCTGCTGGAGTCCTGATCCAGAGTCTAGTGTGGGGCTCTAAGTGGGTATGAACATTAAAGTGACCCACCTCTGAGCAGTGGTCACCAGAGCAGTCAGGGTTCAAATGTGACTTGAGTCTGAAGCAAGTGCAGGTGGTGAGGGGTAAGAAATGGTCCTCCTATGACTGACCTCCAGCCCTGTCTGATGCATCACGGAAATCTCTAACCTGCCTTTTTCCTCATCAGAGACTCAGAATAGGCTTCTTCCTTCTTCTATTAGTAAAAACAGCACAATTCCAGTACCTTGTTGAGCCTTTCCATAACTTCTTTGCCTGGAAAACATCGACACCTCCTCCTAATGCAGGGACAGTAAGCCCCAGCCATCTCAAACACACACATTCATCTTGCCCACATCCCTCTTACTGGCTCCAATATGCTTGATGCATCCTTTTACTCAAAAACAACTCTCCCTCACACCTAAGGCCCAGCCCACTGACCAGATGGGATTGGGAGTAAGGCAGGGACCTTAAGCACCAGGTGGTCCCACTCTCTAGCCAGAGTTGTGTGAATGGTACACACCCCTGTGGCCAGGAGCTGTGAGTCCCTGGAGGACCTGCCCAATGCCAAGAACTATTTCAATGGAGACAGCTACCTGGTATTTATTTTCTCTAATACCATGTTATTTACTTCAGGTGGAAAATTACCAATAGTCACACACACATGTGTAATTTCCATGCATGTGGGAATTACCAACACTCACACACATGCTTTCTCTCTTTTTTTTTGGTCTTTTGGTCTTTTGGAGAGAGGGTCTCCCTTTAGTCTCAGCTGGCCTGGAACTTGCTCTGTAGACCAGGCTGACCTTGAGCCCACAAAGAGCTGCCTGCCTCTGCCTCCCAAGGACTGGGATTAAAGGTGTGTGCCACCACACCAGGTCCCAAAGAACAACAAAACTGCCCCACCCAAAACAAAATCCAGTCCAAGAATCCATTTCCAGTCCTGAATCTGGTCCACAAAGGTCTCAAAAAAATAGATAATTTGAAAGCAAGCAAGTTACCTTTTTGAAAGTAAACACAAACCAAGTCAGCTCTGAGGCCGATTCCTATAGACAACTACCGCCTGTTGTGAAGCATTTGAGAGACTCAGAGACAGTAAATTTAGAGATGTCTACAGTATCCAAATTTTAGGCCTTTAAATGCATTTTTAAATGTCAATTTTTAAACTTTGCACGTGCATATCTAGTCTGGCATGCCAAAATGAAATCATTCTGTGCACATAAAGGATTGAAACTTGACGTGGCCACCTTGTTTGACAGAACCAACATGAGACAAATACAATAACTGAATTACACACACACACACACACACACACACACAAACTTAGACACATAACAAGCTACATGAATCTTAGACACATGGTTACCATAAACACAAGACATAGATACCTCCTTAAAATCAGGGTAGATTTAGAATTTCCCATCCTGAGATCCCAGAGAATGAGAATGAAAGCAATCTCAGAGAACTAAGGTGAAAGTGGCAGACAGAATAAGGGCCCAACAACAAAGACTATGCAGACACCAAGAGAAGCAACTCTGCATGCATGGAGCTGACCCCCTATCAGGCCTGGAGCCAGAAATCCGGACCCCCTCGCCCGAATTCCAAACCGCTGAGGTGAACCCCCTATTCGCACTCTACCAGTGAAGAGCTGGGGCGTCCCCCATCTCCACACTCAAGGAGCATTACTGCATCCAGTTTCTCCTATCCGAGCGCCCCAAACCAGAAACTTGTGTTTAACCAAAATAACCAAAACCAAAGTAAAGAAAAAAAGAATAGAAAAAAAGAAATGAGCTCACTCTTACCCAAAAGACATGGCTGGCTGAAAGTCTCTAGTACCTCTAGTGGTCTTTGGGGGATCTTGGTAGGACCTCCAAGATGTTAGGGTTTGAGAATCCATACCAGACACACCGAAGGGTGGAAAACCAAGACTTTATTTTGGGGGGAAAAAAGTAAACCAGAATGCTGGAGTGAGAGGGAAAAGGCTCTGACCCCGATAACTTGGCTTGCAGGCCTTTTATACAGGGTCTAGGGGAATTTTAGTGGGGTTTGGGTAACTTCTAGCCTTATTGGATAATAACAGGCTTATGGCTCATAGTTAGGTCAGCCCAATGGCACCCCACATACCAACAGTTATCCTTAGACACAATCCTGCAACTGGAATGAGGAAATGTTGGGTCAGTCCATCTGCCCTCACATATCAACAGTTATCTTCAACAAGTTTAAATTAGCTGTTCTTGAGGCCTTGAGCAACTGTCTTTGAGCAATCAACCTTTTCCCTGAATTGGGCAGGTTCCAATAATTGCTTAAAATGGTGGCTATACTCAAAATGGAGTCAGTGTGGGCCTCTCTTACATAGCATATCCAATGCTATGCTTCGTTCAAAATAATTGCATGGCACACTCCACTTGGGGACCATGTTTCAGCTTATGTTTCGTATTTATTTAATAAACATTTTTTGGGCCCAGGAGCAACACGTATCCATCTTCTTGCTGGCTCGGGCTCTTAAGCTGGAAAGCTGAGACTTCCTTTCCCAGAACCCCTTTTGACTAGCCATGGTCACATGACCCACTCTCAGCTTGGATAACGAAGCAAGACCCAACTATTTTCTACCTATAGAGAGATGTATGAACTCTAAAGGGGTCAAGACCCCCAAAAGGAGCCAGTTTCTCTCTCAGCTGAGAGCTGAAGACTTCCCAGATCTGCCAGTAAACTTATCCTTCTGGTTGCTCTGACTTGTGGACCATGCATCCTTAACTCACTTGTCAGATTTATTAACCAGTGCATAAAATCCATTAAAATCATGGTACTCAGAACTAGGTATGGCCCCATATATGGCCCCCCTGAGGAAGAAGACAATGGAGTCTAAGATTAGCCTCCCAGTATACAACTCAAGGGGGGAATGTAAGAGAGGCCCACTTTGAGTATAGCCACCATTTTAAGCAATTACTGGAACCTGATCAACTCAGGGAAAAGGTCGATTGCTCAAAGACAGTTGCTCAAGGCCTCAAGAACAGCTAACTTAAACTTGTTAAAGATAACTGTTGATATGTGAGGGCAGATGGACTGACCCAACATTTCCTCATTCCAGTTCAGGATTGTGTCTAAAGATGACTGTTGGTATGTGGGGTGCCATTGGGCTGACCTAACCATGAGCCGTAAGCCTGTTCTTATCTGATAAGGCTAGAAGTTACCCAAACCCCACTAAAATTCCCCTAGACCCTGTATAAAAGGCCTGCGAGCCAAGTTCTCGGCGTTGGGTCAGAGCCTTTTCCCTCCCACCCCAGCATGCTGGTTTACTTTTTCCGCCGAAATAAAGTCTTGGTTTTCCATCCTTCTGTGTGTCTGGTGTGGATTCTCGAACCCTAACAGCTACAGTTTCCTACACTGCTGAACTGTTTACCTGTGCAAAGCTCACAGGTCTCAAGCTCCCGCACAGGCCACAAGGATCTTCACTTGGAGGGCTTTTGCTCTGGTGCTTCCTGGGGGAATGTGTGGGAATATTCTACACGCATTGTCCTTCCCATCAGAAAAGGCATTTCTTTTATGTCCTACCGTGCATGGGGCATTCTCATTCTCCTCACATGGACACATGCTCAAAGAGGAAAAACTTGTGGGGACGTAGCATGCCCCAGAGCTCACTATCTTCTTCTCTGAGCACTTAGGAAGTGCCTGGCACACAGGAGATACTTAATAAATGTTAGCTGTTCGTATTCTACTTCTGTCTGTGAGGGCTGTGCTCTTCTCTTCCTACCTCGCCCGTGAGGAGCCACTGTTCTCTCTGTGGTTACATAAAATGACAGGCACCAAGGCCAACTATGAAGATCTCCAGGTCCATTTCTACTCCCCATTTCTACTCCCAGGGAAAACTCCAAGTGAGAAAGAAACACTTGAAGTTTTCTCTGAAGCATTAAGGTTGGGTAAACTGGCACCGTACCAAACCTGGCCTTGAGGTAGAGGAGGTGATGATCTGAGTTCCTTGCCATCCTGGCTTTCCAGGTTTTTGAAACTGTAAAGTTTAGTTCCTTGAGTTTTTGAGCACAGAGAAGAGGAAGCTATTTACGATGGATATTCCTGCGGAAAAGTGTCACGTTCCTGAGCAGGGAGCACTTCTCCGAGAGTAGCAAGGCACTTCTGGACGCATCCACTGACACTGCTCCTCGACAACGCCCACTTGATCTTCTGTCCTTTAAATATTAACAGACATAGAAAGCGTGAAGGTCAATGTTCAGGCTCCTCTGCAAAGCGGTGTTACAGAGACAACTGCAAAATTTACACCACTCATCTCTGCCTAAGTCAATGTTAACAAAGTGCAACCCCGCCCCAGCCAACAGTGCTAGCTCTTGACTTCAACTCACTGGGTGAGCGCACTACCACTGATCCACCTCCCCAACCCTCAAAGAAAACATTTTCGACAGATTGGCTTGGACCGCAATCTGCTGGCTCCAGCCTTCCGGGTGGCCTGCATTCTAGGCATGTGTCACCAGGCCTAGTTCACAGGTTTAAATCCTGGCTTGGCTATTTTCCTGTTCTGCAGTTTTGACCGTATTTGTTCTTCTTTCTGAACCATTTACAGTGGATGAATTAGTGTTCACCGTACCAAATTATCACAAGCATTAAACGAGATACCCTGTGAGAAGGCACTTCATGAAATGTTCAGGTGAAAGTTCAGAAAACTCAGCCGGAACACTCCAGAATGAAAACAGCTTGGGGGTGGCTCCTTCCAGCCTTCACCTCAGTTCTTCACCCAGATTTCCTCCCTTCCACTGCCTTCTGCATGGGCTGTATCCCCAGACAGGCTCTGTCTTAGCAGAGTACACTAGCCCCAGTAACTCCAATATTTTCTCTCCACTTTCAAGTTCAATGGGAAAGAGGACAAATCTCTTTTAAGTGTCCCAGCAAATGTCTTAGGGTCCTTTATACCAGCCTAGCTTTGCTTTGAGGGCAGCAGCTTCTCAGAAGGAAAGCAGATGCTGTCACCCAAGGAAAGCAGATGAATGTTACAAGGATGGGACAAGAAAAGGGGCCAGTTTCCCCTGGAGTGCAGAAAATATAAAAATGAACCAGGACTTTACACCAATCCGAGGATCCCAGAATGACAGAATGTTTTCTTGGGCCTTGAAAGAAATAAAATTAGGCTCAGTGAAGACAAGGCCACTTGGAATAGTAGCTCTGAGTTTGTATAATAATTATTCCAAGGATCCAATGAAAACACAGGTTTTTAAAAATGAACGAAAGAGTCATAACGTGCAGCCAGGACGTGGCAGGATGGCTACTGGGTGATGGGTGGTAGTCTCCGCTCTGTAAGCACTTTAGTGAGGCCAGTTACACCCAGCAGCAGGATGCAAAGCTGCAGGACCCACACGGCATGGCTGGAGCTGTCTGTCCAGAAGACCAGTGCAGCAGGGCAGAGAGGCTGGACCCCCCCAAGTCTTGAGAAGCCTTCTCAACTTGGACAACATCTGCCCTGGACAAGGGCCTCTCCTGTGTTTCTTTTTTTTCTTTCTTTTTTTCCCCCCTGCAGCACAGCAGTCTCTAAATCTGGTTACCCAGCAGAATCATCAGCTTTTAAACAGTGATTCTAGAAGGCTCCATCTGGGGTAGGTTCATTGAGCCCTGGGTGGAATCCAGAGGTCTGGTTATTTGCCAAGTTTTCCTGCTGCCCAGGCTGGTGGGGAGGGTATGGGGGAGCTGTCCCTCCACCTCTCCTTGCACTGTTGAAACCGCTGTTTCCTTCCTCAGAGTGTGAACCTCAAAGGACAGGGACTCCAGCAGCTCTGAGTCTCCGGTGCACAGCATGGCGCCTGGCAGGGGGCAGGCACCCAATAACTATTTGTTGAAGGAACACAGGGGGACAGAGAACACAAGCTGACATTTCCCATGGGGGCTTTCCTGGGAAAGACAGCCTTCTATTTCTGGAAAGAGCTGCTGTGATAGAAAAGAGTTCATGAGAGCAAAAGAAATAAAAACCCCAGAGGGAAAGAGGCTTAGCTCCCCTAGTCTCTGCACTCTTTGTAATGGCTCCTCCTGAGGCTAGACAGATGGCTCAGCACTTAAGAGCACTGACTGCTCTTGCAGAGGACCCAGGTTGGGTTCTCAGTACTCACAGGGCGGCTAACAACCTTCCATAACGCCAGTTCCAGAGGATCTGATGCCCTCTTGTGGCCTCTGTGGGCATTGCACATTTAGGTGAACTTACTGCCTGCAGGCAAAACACTCATACACATAAATTAAAAAAATAAAAATCAAACGTTCCTCCTAGGAGGAGGCTGGGGCTTGGATGGTAGAGAGATGGTGTAGCATGCATGAAGTCCTGGGTGGAGGCTCACACCTGTAATCCCAGCAGTTGGGAGGTGGAGGCAGGGTGGTCAGGTGTAGGCCAGCTTGTGATACAAGATCCTATCTCAAATGAACAGATAAACAAACTCATCTGTCACTTTGATAAAGCAGTGACACCAGCCACTGGGTCACCATTACTGTCATCATTTGGCACACTGATGCCAGGCATTGGAGTCACTGTGGGTTTTCCTTCTGGTTTTCACAGGGATGCAGGGTACCACCTACATGGCATGCCCATTTCACAGGGATGCAGGGTACCACCTACATGGCATGCCCATTTCACAGGGATGCAGGGTACCACCTACATGTCATCCCATTTCACAGAAGCTGAAAGGGAGGCAAAGGGAGGGTGACGGGGTCCAGGAGCACAGGGTAGGTCGTGGCAAGACTGTGCTCTGAGCCCAAGGGTGCAGGCACTACCATGTGCCCCACACCTTGTGTGGCACAGAGCTCTGGAGAGAGCCTCGTGCACAGCTCCCAGGTGCCCAAGACTGTCTTAAGCACGTACCAGCATCCAGCCAAAGAACTCCATAGCTGAGGGCTCAGGGGAAAGGAAAAGGCCCCTCGATAAAGAAGCCATTGTACACCTCTCCAAACGGGCTATTTTCTCTCTCATTTCTGCTGCACCGCTTCATTCTGAAGGTCACTAACTGCGTCTGTACAAGCCAGGGAAGTCAGGCAAGGCATACTTGGCAAGGGGAACTAGCTGTGGGAAAGGACGTGGAGCTGGGGCCAAGGTTGGAGGAAGAGGAGGAGGAGAAGGAGGGGGATGAGGAGGAGGAGGAGGAGGAGGAGGAGGAGGGAGAAGAGGTGGAGGGGGAGGAGGGAGAGGAGGAGGGGGAGGGGGAGGGGGAGGAGGAATTATACCAAGAGGGACAGCAGGCTGGCTTTTCCTCTCTGGCCAGCCCAGTGACCTTCTTCCCTCATACTGACCACTCCCCGGGGCTGGCCTCCCTGCTGCTCACAAACAGCCAGACAGACAGCTTTGGAGGAGGCAGCCCCGGAGGCTCTTCCTGTGACCTACAGCAGGCCGCGGTGCCCCACCTCGCAAGAGCACTCTTGGGAAGGCTGGACAGGTGCGTGCCAAACTCAGGTTCATTTTGTTCTTCTCAGAGTGTGCTTAGTACGAGTTGGAAGCTGGGCTGGGGCAGCAAGCAACTGTTGGAGAAGGCTCAGTCATATTGTTAGGAGAGAAACCCAGGTGAGTGACGGGCCTGGGTGTTGGGGAGTGGGGGGTGGGGGGTGGGCGGAGGGAGAGGAGGGCAAAAAGACTGCTTCTCCTTTGAGCTGTAATAGCTGGTTTCAGTGCTGGAAATCTTTCGAGATGAAGGCTGTCTTTGGATGTTGCAAGCCCTGGGTGCTATGAAGGGTGAACAGGTATGCTCCAGAGTCACCTGCTTAGGAAAGTCGCAAATTTCAGGGCTTTGTGACAGCAAGGGTTCCTTCTATAGAGCAGCGGAAGGACGAAAACACCCACGGAGAGGAGGCCTGAAAAACAAGGAGTTCAGGTTTACCTGGGGGATGAGAAACACCCTCTTTCATTCTTTTGAAGAGATAGTCTTGCTGTTCATTTCTGGAAAAGCCTACCAACACACTCCAGCCAGCTTCTGCTCTGGGCTTTGAAGGAAAAACTCCCAAAGCATAAGCCCAGGGCATTCCTAAGTGCCTGGGCTTCCTGAGAGGAAGCTCCCAGCCCAGGGACCGCTCGAGGCCGCACAACGCTGCACAAAGCTGCTCCCCCACTCCCTGCCCGCCCCTTGAAGGCTTAGTAGCAGCACCACTAAGCCAAGTCAAAGATGGATCCCTGGCTATCCCTTCTGCCATGTCTCCTGCAGTCTGCCTGGCTGACTCCTTCTGAAGCCTTTGCCAGAGCCTCTTCCCTCCTTGGCCTCCACAGCATCTCCAGTCCTGACAGCTCCCTCAGGGGCTTCTCTCTAACAGCCGTGAGCACAGTCACCTTCCATGTCCGTGGGCTATGTACCCATGGAGTCCGCCAATCTTAAAGCTAACAAAAAGCCCATCTGCTCTGTACTGAGCATGTGCAGACCTTTCTTGGCATTATCTCCTACAAACAAGGGAGTTTTACTTGGCACCGACACTGGCAACAGCAGAAAGCAATCCAGGCATGTTCTAAATGGGGACACGGGTAGAGATTTGATAAAAAATAAAAATAAATAACTAAATTTAAAAAAATCCTAAAACAAATTTGAATCACAGAAGAGCCCTACATATCCCAAACAATTCTGAGCAAAACAATGTTGAAAAAAAAAAGTAATCCTGTTAATAAACAAGCAAAGTGATCCAATCTCAAAAGAAAGAAATCAAAGTCAGTAAAATAAAAAAAAGTGCACGGGAGGATCTAAGCAGGGTCTGTGCATATGTCCTGTTATCTTATGTAAGGGAACTGAGGACCCAAGGATGTTGGAACCCATCACCCACAGATACAGTGGATCCCCTGCATTGTAACTGAGGTTGAAATTTGTGCCTGACTCCATAGTCTTTGAGTAGCCACCAGAATATGTCAACAACAACAGCAAAAAGAGTAAGAATCAAGTCCATTGGATTAGAATCTGTTGGGTGGGGGCTAGCTGGGAATCTTGGTTTAAAAATGAATCCAGAATGGGGAGATGACTCAGCAGGTAAAGTACCCAGGACCCCTTTAAGAGGCAGTGAGCACACAGCCTGCTGGTAATCCTAGTGAGAGAGGGAGGAGACAGGGAGTCCCTGAAGCACCTGGCAAGGTGAGCCAGGGAGCCAGAGTGACAGCGGCCAGCTGTGGGTGTGGAGAGAGACCTGCCTCAGCATAAGCTGGAAGGCAATTGAGGAAGACATCCCATGTCAGCCTGGGCCTCCACACAAACAGCCAGACATACACCTGCCCACACGTGTGGGCTTCCAAATGTTCTCCAAACTGCCCCCCCCCCCCCCCCCCCCCCCCCCCCCCCGCACTGCACAGATCCTAGCTCGCTTCCTCTTGGGCCTGGTACCATCACACGCCCACCTGTTCTCCTTTGGGCACCTCAGCCTTTGGCATCTACTCCTCTTCCTCTTTCGCTCCTCCCATCGCTACCACACAAGCTTCTCTCTGATTGCCACCTCCACATGGTTTCTGCCCGGGCTTCCTGCAGTGGACTCACAACCAGCCTTCAGGCTGTGTCTATCTCTGAGTCTGTTTCTGTCTGTCCTAGTCTACGCCTATTGCTCTTCCCTAGTCATCTCCATCCCCCAAAGTTCCAAAAGCCCAGCCCTCATTCTTTCTGATGTCAGACTTGAACTTAATTTTTCTAATTGATGCATAAGAACTGTACACGTTTATGGGATGCAGGAGATGTTTCAGATCTGTACACAGAGGGTGCCCCAGGCGATGGGCATGATCTCTCAGTCTACCCTGCACCAGGCTCCAACTTCAATCTTACCGTTGTGTTGGCTTGATCCTCTGCCTGTCCTCATCTGTGAGTTCATTCTAGAATCGAGTCTCCTGTTGCTGGGTGTGAGCCTGTGTGCTGGAGAGAGTTGGGGAACTACAGTGGGCACAGTCTAAAGACAGAAACACAGAAACTCAGAGAGAGATTCAGCACGAGGAGCAGTTAGGAGACTAGTGCAGGAACCATGAACAAAACTGACCGTATCGCCAAAAGTTTCAAGTCGGCTGAGGGTTAGAAAACAGGTGCAGCACATGAGAGAGGCTGTTCAGCACTGACAAAGACCAAAAAGGCAGGAAGAGCAGGTCTCATGCCTGTCTGCCAGAGGACTCAGGAAGAGTTCGGGAAAGGAGGTGGGGAGGGCCGATCTGGAAGTGCAGTGAGAGTCCCCCCACCCTCCCCCGACAAACCTCCTGACCTCCGACTTGGTCCTGAATGGAGACCAAATCTCATAAGTGACTCAGATCTCTGTGAGTTTCTGGAGGGCTGAGCTCATCGCTTTTGCAAACAGCCCTACCCACCCCCATCCCCACCCCCACCCCACCCCAGCCTGGCACTCAGCAGGGGATGCATTTGGCAAACAAATCCATGCTTGGGGCTGGGCTAGGACATCCCCTGGGAACGTGGGGTTTGGCGGTGACCAGATCTCTGAGACCGTATACTTCAAGTGACTAAGCCTTGTTTCCCTCCGTCCGCATGGGGCGCCCCGCAGGTAGCCGACCCCAGCCATGCTGACCTGGTTGTGCTGCGGCCTGCTTCTGGCCGGTGGATCTGTCACCTGCACCTTGCCGGACCCGGAGGAGACCAGCCCAGACCCAGCCCAGCACAGCCCAGGCCTGGTGGAGTGGATCCGCGACATGCACAGCAAAGTGCTGGAGATCTGGCAGGAGCTGCTACGGCGACCGGAGGCGGAGGCGGGGCCGGCCGGCGCGCTGCACGCGGTCTGCGGGGTGCAGCCGTCCTCCACGCTGGCCGCCGGGCAGCCGCGCCTCAGCGGCTGGGTCCTCTTCCGGCAGCCGGCGCCGGGCGCCAGGCTCGACGCCTACTTCGACGTGGAGGGCTTCCCTGCCGAGCACAACGGCTCCAGCCGCGCCATCCACGTGCACCAGTTCGGGGACCTGAGCCAGGGCTGCGACTCCACCGGGCCGCACTACAACCCCACGTCCGTGCAGCACCCGCAGCATCCGGGCGACTTCGGCAACTTCCAGCCGCGCGACGGCCGCCTCTGGAAGTACCGCAGTGGCCTGCGCGCCTCGCTGTCCGGCCCGCACTCCATCGTGGGCCGCGCCGTGGTGCTCCACGCGGGCGAGGACGACCTGGGCCTCGGCCTCAACCCGGCCAGCGTGGAGAACGGCAACGCGGGCCGCCGGCTGGCCTGCTGCGTGGTGGGCACCAGCGGCCCCGCGGCCTGGCAGCGCCAGGCGCAGGAGCACGCGGAGCGCAGGAAGCGGCGGCGCGAGAGCGAGTGTAAGAGCGCCTGACGCCCCAGCCCTCGGCCCGCCACCCCGAGCCTGCACAGAGCCCTGACACCTCCACGGACCCCAGTCACCTCCAAGGACCAGACACCTCCACGGACCAGACACCTCCACAGACCACAGACACCTCCACGGACCAGACACCTCCACAGACCACAGACACCTCCACAGACCAGACACCTCCACAGACCACAGACACCTCCACAGACCACAGACACCTCCACAGACCACAGACACCTCCACAGACCACAGACACCTCCACGGACCAGACACCTCCACAGACCACAGACACCTCCACAGACCACAGACACCTCCACGGACCAGACACCTCCACAGATCACAGACACCTCCACAGATCACAGACACCTCCACGGACCAGACACCTCCACGGACCCCAGACACCTCCACGGATCACAGACACCTCCACGGACCAGACACCTCCACGGACCCCAGTCACCTCCACGGACCAGACACCTCCACAGACCCCAGACACCTCCACGGACCGGACACCTCCACGGATCCCAGACACCTCCACGGACCAGACACCTCCACAGACCCTAGACACCTCCACGGACCAGTCTCCTCCACGGACCCCAGTCACTCCACGGATCCCAGATACCTCCACGGACCAGACACCTCCACGGATCACAGACACCTCCACAGACCCCAGACACCTCCACGGACCAGTCACCTCCAGGGATCACAGACACTTCCACAGACCCAGACACCTCCTCGGACCCCAGTCACCTCCTCGGACCCCAGTCACCTCCACAGATCTCAGACACCTCCACAGACCCCAGACACCTCCATAGAAACCCGGACACCTCCACAGAAACCCAGACACCTCCACAGAAACCCAGACATGTCCACAGAACCCAGACACCTCCACAGAAACCCAGACACGTCCACGGACCCTAGACATGTCCACAGACCCCAGATAACTCCACAGACCCCAGACACCTCCATGGACCCCAGACACCTCCACGGACCCCAGACACCTCCATGGCAAAGCCAGTCTTTCTGCATCTCAAGACACCTCAAGTCACCCAAGAACCCCTCCATGTGGGAGGCTCCCTCATGCCGCAGACACCTCCTGGACCAGAGCCCCCTTCATGCTAGACACTCCACTTAACCTCAAGAGCCCCTGCGTGCTCCAGGACAGTCCCACATGCCCCTCGGGCCCTCTCTGGATTTGAGTCTGTTTACCCCCGGAGACCTCTCTCCACCTCTAGGTCTCCGAATGTGCTAACACACTCCCCTTCCACCCTGAGGACCACCCAGTACCTTTGAGTCCTGCTCTCCCTTTCCATTCTAGTCCTCAGCCCCCACCATGAGACCCCTCTCTACCCTGGGGACCTCTTCCCTCCTCCCTTTTGTCCCTCCTAGGTCCTCTGAGACCCCACCCAGTGTTCCTTTCCCAGCCTCCCCTGCTGCGGTGCCCCTAGTCTGCTTTCAGCCGTTTCCCTGCACTGCCTGCACCACACGGAGAGCAGTTCCTTTGGGGGTGTTTGAAGATATATCTTTGTGTTGCATATTAAAGGCACAGCAATTCAGTCCTGCACTGTCCTTGGTTACTTTTTTGAGACTTCTCTTCCACGCTCAGACTCCTTCTCCCCTCCCCTTCCCTGGTCCCATCAGTGATTGTCACATCTTTTAGAGGACTGAGGATCACCAGCCACACAAGGACATTTAAATGTGCATGTGTTTGGCTTCGTTATAAAAAGGCACACAGATGCAAACCAGAGCTGTGGAATAGGGAGGGATGAAATGCTGATCTGTAGCAGAGTAAGTGAATGACCGGGGCCCCCGGCCTGGTATAAATGACGGAAGCATTGAAGCACCTCAGGATGTGGCTCCCCAGATGTCAGACACAGTGCCTGCAAAGCCATGTCATGGGGCAGCTTGCTGGGAGTTGCTGCTGGCCACTGACGTTGCGGGGTAAGTAAGAAGGATAAGGACTCGTGCAGCCAAATGGAAGCCAGGGGCCCAGAGGCAGACTGACTGTGAGGGCCTTGGAGGGCCTAGCTCCCTTTTTCAAAAGGATAACCGATGACCAGACTAGAACAGCCTGTGCATGTGTTGTGTGTATAGGTGTATATCTACCTTCACGTACAAATCAGAGCACCTGTGCTAGTACCCAACTCCCAGCAGAGGGTTTCCAGCCTGGTCCCTGGAAGGCAGCTTGTACCTCACTGAGACCTCTGCTACAAGACAACTGAGCACCGGCTGGAGATCCCACCTCCCAGGACAGGTCTTACTTATAGTCAGGATTACCTTGTTATTCTGAAATCTCCAGCCTCGACTGAATATTTCTTTGAACTTTACTGGAGGGAATGCACAAAAGAGGTCTTTATGCATCCTGGCTCTATGTGCTGTTCGCCTGTCTCCACAGTTAGAAGTTGTACAGTGGCAAGGACATGGATGGGAATGCATAACGGAGAAGAACAAAGTCCACCTGTGGACACACCAGCTGCTTTGCTGACATGCAGCAGCGAACTCGGGGACGGGGGGAGGTTCGGGATCGGCAGGTACTTATCACTGCTTCCTTCTTGGTCTCCCCCTTTGCTACCCTAGGCTCCTGAAACACAGAAGCAGACTCAGTCCATTTCTGTTCTGTTCTTTCATGGGATTAGCGACGATCCTGAGGGCCCAGAGCTGAGAGCCAATGGGAAGTAACAGAGAGCAAATTACTATTCACTCTGAGAGAAAGGGAAAGCTACATACAGCACAGTGGTTGGCATCTTGGGCTCAGGTGGGAACCTGACTGAACCCCAGCTGTGTCGCACACTTCCAAGCTATACAACCTGAACAAATCTCTGCATCTAGATTTTCTTTTCTGTAAAGTATGGTCATGGCTCTGGGTTGGTTGGAAGCCTAATTCAGGGGTTGTTCATGAGAGGTGCTTAGCAGAGCATGCATATTTAATACAGATCTAATTAGTCTATTTAAAATCCAAAGAACTATGCCTAATACTGGATCCGGCATCCTGGAGGTGGCAAATGTCACACAACTAGGATTCAAATCAAGGAAAGTTTGATATTCCTGAAATTTTTTGGGGGGGGGTGTTTTTTGAGACAGGGTCTTCTTGTAGCCTGAGCTGCCCTGGAACTCACTCTGTAGACCCAGCTGGACTTCTCGCTTCTGTGGGCATTGTATACATGGGATACACTTACATACATGCAGACAAAACATTCATACACATAAAAATAAATTTTTTAAAAGAGAAGCATTTCTGCACTCAAGCAGAGGCCAATGGAGACATCTTGCTGTAGAAAGTCTCGGCGGGAGGGGACTGAAGGAGATTGGGAGCCAGAAGGTGGACATCTGGCTCTTGGCACAGAAACGTGTGTGCCACCAAGACCGCCCAGCAGACCCCACTTGAGCCCTGGCTTCTATTTTTACTGCCCTCATCTTACAGATCTGGCTTGTGAATAGTTTTCATTTCTGCTGTTTTGGCTTCCTGGCCGGCTTGCTAATCAGTTTGCCTGTTTGACTCACTGGAACTTAAACGCACACTTGTTTTGATTTCTTTTTGTAAAATTAGAAGCATTTGATGTAACGGCTGCACCTAGCCACAGCTGGTAAAGCGAACGAGAATAATGCTCGAGCCTGCATAGCGTACACACAATGTAGACAATAATTAGAGAGGCTATTTTTAGATGTTTAGGGTAAGCTTTTTCTCAGAATGGCAGGGATGTTTTTAAATTTTTTTTTCTGAGTGGGGATTTTTAGTGCATATACACAGAAATACTAAAAACGTAAGAAAATAGACCAAAATCACTGAGTGCTTTGGTCAACTTGAAAAACTACAGGAAATAAACCGACTGATTTTAGATATGCTGTTTGAACAGAATGCGTAAAATCTTTACATTCTCCATATTTTTCATTACTGTCACATGAGCAAATAATTTCAGGTAACAGATTGCAGGGGTGGTCGCAGCCTACCGTATGCTGGTGACAGATTGCAGGAGTAGTCGCAGCCTACTGTATGCTGGTGACAGATTGCAGGGGGTGGTCGCAGCCTACCGTATGCTGGTGACAGATTGCAGGGGGTGGTCGCAGCCTACCGTACGCTGGTGACAGATTGAAGGGGTAGTCGCAGCCTACCGTACGCTGGTGACAGATTGCAGGGGGTAGTCGTAGCCTACCATGTGCTGGTGACAGATTGAAGGGGTAGTCGCAGCCTACCATGTGCTGGTGACAGATTGAAGGGGTAGTCGCAGCCTACCGTGCACTGGTGACAGATTGAAGGGGTAGGTTGCAGCCTACCGTACGCTGGTGACAGACTGCAAGGGGTAGTCGCAGCCTATGGCACGCTGGTGACAGATTGCAAGGGGCGGTCGCAGCCTACCATATGCTGGTGACAGATTGAAGGGGTGGTCACAACCTACCGTACGCTGGTGACAGATTGAAGGGTAGGTTGCAGCCTACCGTACGCTGGTGACAGACTGCAAGGGGTAGTCGCAGCCTACGGCACGCTGGTGACAGATTGCAAGGGGCGGTCGCAGCCTACCATATGCTGGTGACAGATTGAAGGGGTGGTCACAACCTACCGTACGCTGGTGACAGATTGAAGGGTAGGTTGCAGCCTACCGTACGCTGGTGACAGACTGCAAGGGGTAGTCGCAGCCTACGGCACGCTGGTGACAGATTGCAAGGGGCGGTCGCAGCCTACCATATGCTGGTGACAGATTGAAGGGGTGGTCACAACCTACCGTACGCTGGTGACAGATTGAAGGCGTGGTTGCAGCCTACCGTGTGCTGGTGACAGATTGAAGGGGTAGTCGCAGCCTACCGTATGCTGGACGCGATGCTCAGGCCAGCTCCGCCTGTGCGAGGGTGGGAGGCTGGGCCCCCTACCCTGCAGAGCAGAGGCCTTCATAGCCATTCTTGTTCCTTCTTCTTTTTTGTTTTTATTTTATGTGTATGAGTGTATTGCTTGCATGTCTGTAAGTGCACCAGGTTGTACAATGCCCTCAGAGGTCAGAAAAGGGCATCAGATCCTCTGGAACTGGAATTATGGACAGTTGTTAGCTGCCATGTGGGTGCTGGGAATTGAACCTGGGTCTTCTGCAAGAGCAGCTAGCGCTCTTAAGGGCTGAGCCATCTCTGCAGCCCGTCGCTCCTTCTACTTAGCCTCCCCTGCACTCCTGCCTTCTTTCTCTGATCCTTCTCGTTGTTCTCCATCCAGGCTCCGGGGAGAGGCCCACCTCGCAGAGTCCTCTCCAAGAGAAGCATCCACAGCATTGTGTAATGAAACCAAGAAAGCAGTCTGATTGTGGGGCTGGGGTTCCGGAAGCCAAGAGGAACAATGAATTCTCACTGTGAACTGACAGACAGGGAGAGTCATTTTAATGAGCTTGAAATTGCTTAGAGGGAAGAAGGGCTTTCCTGCCAGATAGGAAGTGAGGAGCTCGGCAAGAGCCCCGTGTGGAGCACCACTGACTAGGCCCCTTCTAGAGCTTTGCAACAAGATGGAGCTATGTTTGGGAGCCATGCAGGAAAACTGAACTAATTGTAAGCTCCTTTGTTAACTTGGCTGCTCCTGGGGCAGAAGCTCTCGCAGAGACTTCCTGGCTGGTGGGGCTCACAGGGGTGCTCTGCTCTGGAGGTGAACCGGCCGGACAGCCAAAGGGAGGCAGGCAGGGAGGCTTGGGAGGTGGGGGAGTGGAGGAGAAATCCCGGCTTCCCAATCTTTCCATCATTCCCAGCAAGTCAGACACCCGTGTGGTGTGAACGTCCATACCCAAAGGCTGGCAGGGACCAAGCACTCCATAAGGACCTGTCAGCTCTGCTCCATTTATCCGGAATCCTGTCAGCACTCTGCCTGCCAACAAGGTGGAAAAGTAAGGGAAGGGCTGGAGAGATGGCCTAGTGGTTAAGAGCGCTGACTGCTCTTGCAGAGGACCCAAGCTCCAACCCCAGCACCCACATGGTGGCTGAGAACTGTCTTTAACTCCAGTTCCAGTGGAATCTGACACCCTCTTCTGACCTCTGCGGCATTTCATGACACGGGTGCACAAACCTACATGCAGACAGTACATTCATACACATAAAAATAAATAAAAATTAAAAAAAAGAAAAGTAAGGGAAGAACACACACACCACACACTTAGGGAGGGAAACAAGAGTGTGACCGTCCTCCTTGTAAAACAGGGTGGACCACAATCAGGGAGGAGGGGAGCGGAGACGGCACCTCTTCCTACAAAGGACCATCTCCTCTGGAGCTCCCAACCCACCCACAACATAGTATTCTGGTTATTAAGCCAGAACCAGAAATATATATGGGGCATGAGACTAGTTAAATCTAATTTCTCAAGCAGGGCGTGGTGGCGCATGCCTTTAATTCTAGCACTCGGGAGGCAGAGGCAGGTGGATCTTTGTGAGCTCAAGGCCAAGTTCCAGGACAGCTGGGGCTACAGGGAGACCCTGTCTTGAAAAATACCAAAAAAATGGGGCTGGAGAGATAGCCTAGCAGTTAAGAGCACCGACTGCTCTTGCAGAGGACCCAGGTTCAATCCCCAGCACCCACATGGTGGTTGAGAACCGTTTTTGACTCCAGTTCCAGGGGAATCCGACACCCTCTTCTGACCTCCGCAGCATTGCACAACACGGGTGCACAAACCTACATGCAGACAGTACATTCATACACATACAAAAATAAATAAAAAAAAAAAGAAAAATACCAAAAATAAATCTAATTTCTCTCCTACATGTGTAAGACATGATTTTGTTTCTGGTAATTCCTCTTTCAGTGTCTGTGTGTCTAGGGATGACCTAGAGTATAAATCTCGCTAACCCTATACCTACCACAATAATGACATTTCTTTGCCAGGGATTTAGAAATGGGCATGTGAGATGGTCTGACAATGCACTGTGGCAGAAACTTCATTTTGTTTTGTTTCTCTTAAAACATATACACACACATGTGGAGAAAAATATCCTTCTGCCGTTTGGGGTATGTAATAATAGGAGAAGCCTGGCACTGCTGCATCCACTCACTCTGTGTGGCTTTTTGCTGGGCATAATATGTCAGATGTGGGTTATATGGTGGACCTGGGGATAGAATGCCTTGTGCTTTCACAATAATTCTTAAAGACACAAGACAACTATAGGCAGGGGCAGGAACTCTCTTTAATGTCTTTAGAATAGAAGAATCATGTTGGATGGGCACAGCAAGGATGGGACAGGGTCACTATGGGAATAGGTGTTGCTGTGGTTACACGTGTGACAGCATCAACTCACTGACTCCTGTTCCAACTAATAGGATCCTCCCAACCTGGTCGAACACCTGAGTTCAAGCCATGGCCCCCATGGCTCTGCCTCCCTAAAGCACAGACCCTGAGGCTCACTGCAGTCTACTGGCCTTTGGGAATGTGCTGAAATTTACTATAGAATCTCCAGAAAGCTGTGAGCTGCACATATCCAAACCAGGGCTTCTCTGGGGTGAGAGTGCTCCTTGTCTTCTTACTGGGTGTTATCTAGCTGGGCTCCCCTGGAGCTTCTCTGCAGCACCTGAACATGGGCAGCCACTGAGGCCCCCATCCAGCAGGAAAGGCCCCTCTGGGACTGCTGGGACAGCTGCAGGACTGACCTTCCCTGAGAGGGGGCCTGGGCTGGGGCAGTCATTGGGGGGACTGGAACACACAGGGGTAAACAGAGTACTGGGGCCCGCGCTCCCTCAGAGACCTTGTCTGCAGGAGCTCCAGGGCACCGAGGGGTTTTAGGATGAGGGTACTAGCTGCCACCGGGGAGCTTCGGTTTCAGACAGGTATCTCCAAGAGCAAGTTCGGTTCTCGGAGGTGGCGTGAGCTTGGGGATCTCATAAGCTCCTGCTGACATGGAGCCCCACTCAAAGGAAGGCCCGTGGTTCAATGGGCCTGCCAAGTTCTGAAGCCCCAGTGCCTCCTAGGAAAGCTGGTCTTCACTGTAAGAGAAAGCTACGGCCAGTGCTGACCAGTCCCTCTTCTCCCCTTGGACGGTAGGCTTGCTTTACAGGTCCCTCTGTGAAGTCACCCACTTCCCTTTTCTCATGAATTCAGTCCTGTCTTTAAAATCCCAGTACCTAGTGGCACAGAGCATTCTGTTGATGGAGTGAACGGTTCAGGGGTTGAAGAGACACAGGAAACAGGCCTGAGCCTCAGCAGCAAGCTTTGCCCAGACCCCGAAGAGCCACAACATCCTAGATTCAGCCTTGGTGGAAGACAGCCAGCATTTCTGATGACATTTCAGAAACAGAAAAAGCCAAACCCCAGTGGAAAGTCCCCTTGTCCGGGCAGCCCCTTGCTTCCTGTCCCTCCAGAACCAGAGAGGAACACGGAGTCAGGAAAGAGCCTCACCAACTTAGCACAGCCTTCTGAGCCTTCTCTGGTCCCTCCCGCCTGCCACTGGGAAAGGCGGGCTACCAAGACCACCGTGCTGGGGCAGGATGAAACGGTAGCTGCTGGGCTGGGCGAGCTCACTGTGCGCAGCTACAGCTTTCCCTCCAGAAAGAGGGACAACGGGAAGGCAGCCATATGGCAGCCGAGTCCTGCGCCCAGCCATGTTCACAGCGGCACGTCCTCGGCAGACAGAGGTGACACCGAGTTCTCACAGACCTGTGTTTAATAAATCAAACGGCTGGCGCCATTGTGTGCTCCCAGCTCGTGTCAGGATCAGAGCATTTTCTCATTTGCAGACACGAAGGTGTTTTGGCAGAAAGCAATGTGGATGCATGTTCTGACGCTTCCGCCTGTCCCCCCTGTCCCGGTGCCTTCCACGTGTCAGCATGCGGATCCCGTCCCCTCATGTTTGCACGGTGCCCCCACCCTTGGACGCCCCTCTGTTGTCTTCCACTCTGGGAAGTTCAGCTTCTGGCTGCGTGGATGGTAAGTGGCCCAGGGGAGCCGTGTGGCACTCGGGCTGGCAGGCCAGGCCAGGTGGGGACGGGCCTGGCTCGGAGCTCCGCTCCCGGGTGGGATCTTCCCTCCCGAGCCCCTCCACGTCTCCGGGTGCCTGTCCCTCTGTCAGATGAAGGATCTCTCTTCTCGCTACATTTACTTCCTCCTCCAAGGCTTGCTGGGGTGAAGGATGATGGACGCGTTGGGTCCCGTGGCGGGGCTGTGCTGGGGAGCTGACAGCAGATTTCCCAGCATGCTCAGGCACTGCCAACACCTCGGCAACTGCACGGCTTTCACGTCGCTCTTGCTCCTCAGCCCCCCCTGAAAACAGACAGGAGACTGCATGAAACCTGGCAGCAGGTCAGCCCCACCTCCCCCTCCTGCCAACTGTCACCCTGCCACCTGCCCAAGGCCTCTGAGAACCAACACTCCATCACTCCCCTCTCCTCCATGAGGACCCCTGAAGGCCAGAGGGAATCCCAGGATCTGTGTTTAGGAGGGGAGCAAGCACCTTCTCAGGGCTAAGTCACAGGAGCCCGTGAACCCCCTGCTTCATCTCCAGTACAGCCTCCTGTATCCATGGAGGACTGGGTTTGAGGACAAAGGCTGTTGTCTTTTGGCAGCTGACAAAAGACCTGGGTCCTTTAGTACAGGGTGGACACACAGTTTGGGATTTAATGGTGTTCCCCCAATCCTACTCGCCACCAGCACCTCACTGTTTGACGTTTCATAAGCTTCAGATAAAAGGCTATGTGCAAGCATCTTCAAGCTCTCTCCCCAGCATCAGATCTTGTCCCTGAACCCCCCATGGACCAGAAAACCTAGAGCTGCCACGTGTGAGATGGAAGAGCAGGCCAAGCCACAGTGCTGGCGGCCTGCCTGCTCTTCCCGTCCGTTTGCTTTGCAATCTCAACCTCTGACCTCTGTTTCTCAGACAAATGAAGGAGAAGACTCTTTGAAGTCCCTCTCAGACCTAATAAGCGTCAGTGGCCTTTCATGACCAGGGAGTAGTGAGATAAGGCAGCAATTACCCAGACATGTGTACTCAGTACTGGAGTGTGAGTTTCCACACAAGCTAGTGTGTTTTGTGATGCAGTGTACGGAAGAGGAATAGCTGGGCTGGTTCTAGCCTGGACATAGATCTTGCTTCAGGCATACAGGGTCCAGGAACACCTGCCTAAATAAAGCACAATAGAGCCCGTTGCAGTCAGGCTGGCAGTCAGGCATGTGCTGGAGCATTCTTGGGCTGAGGGCTTGCAGGCAGAAAGCTGTGCTGTGGAAGGCTGGTGGGAGGGTGAGCACGTACTGCAGCCATTTGCCATTTTACTTTATTTTATTTTTTAATGTTTATTGATAGATACAAGTATATAAAATCAGGCCATGAACATGATTTGATAGATTGAGTAGACTTAATTTCAATACTATAATAAGGGAACAATTCAAATTCTCACCGTTTGTTTCACATCCACAAAAACCACTTCAAGGGCATTAACGATCTCTCAAATCTGTTCAGTTTTGTGCAAGTAAACCATGTTTCTTTTTAAAAAGAAGTTCGATTCCATTTTCCTTTTGAGGGAGCCATGCTGAGCCCAGGGCTAGGCCCCTGCTGATCTACAGCCTCCATTTTCAATGTCCTCACACGCACACAACACACACACACACACCTAGGTTTGTTTTCAACTTGGTGGCTGAAGAGATGTCTAGGGATTAGGAAACATGCCTGTGTGCTTCCAGGGCTTTTTCAGAGATGACCAGCATGTAGGACAGAGCCTGGGATGGACAGGCCTGCCCGAATGCAGCAGGCCCCTTCTATGGCGGCCAGATGAAAACCAACTCTGAGCAAGGTGGTGTGGCTGAGTGGGTGCACTGCTGCCGACATCTGCCAGCACCTGCTGACCTCAGACCCCAGGCTTCTTTGGCTTTCCAGTGTGAACTCAGTATCTGTGACTCTCAGCACCAGGCTGGGGCTGCTGAGGTACCCTGCTTCCTGCACTGAGAAGCTGCTTCTGTGCCTGCCTCCTGTTGGACTCCAGCTCCTGCGTTATTGTGTGTTATTTATACATGCACCTTTTCTTGGCTGGGTTCCTCTAGAGAGCCCCGCTCAGTGTCACACCTGGCAGGTGTCTATCCATTCCGCTTCTTCCCGCTTCCTCCAGCTCGAGCACGCTTTCTCCCATCTATGTCAAGGTCCATCAGGTCAAGGCTATTTTTTAAAAATATTTCAGCGTTTCTTTTAGAGTGAAAGTATAACATGTGGAGAGAAGTGATGAACACCTGAAATAGTCAAGGTATAAAGAGAAAGATACAGCCAGCAGTGGTGGCACACGCCTTTAGTCCAACACTCGGGACACAGAGGCAGAGTTCAAGGCCAGCCTGGTCTACATAGGGAGTTCCAGGCCAGCTGGGGCTACAGGAAGACCGTGTCTCAAAAAGACCAAAAAAAAAAGAAAACAAGAAAAGGAAAGAAAAAAGATACATTGTGTGTGTGTGTCTGTCTGTCTGTGTCTGTGTGTGTTTGTGTGTCTCTGTGTCTGTGTCTGTCTGTGTCTGTGTCCATCTGTGTGTCTGTGTATGTCTGTGTGTCTGTGTGTCTGTCTGTATGTCTGTGTGTCCGTGTGTCTGGTTGTGGGGATTGAGCCCAGTGCCTTATGCAAGCCAGGCAATTGCTCCACCAGTGAGCTCTATCTCTAGCCCTTATTTTGACTCATAGTTTTAGGGTCTCCAGCCCATAATCGGCTGCCTGTGGTTTTCTACCAGGTAGTACGTTGTAGTGGGAGCACAAGGCAGAGCAAAACAGCTCAGCTGGGGACGGGGAAGCAAAGGAGAGTGAGCTTTGGGACCACGAACCCTTCCTAGGCTCACTCAACCCCTGAGGATATGTGCCTCACTTTGAAGAAGGGGTAAGTGCTCTTAACCACTGAGCCCTCTCTCCAGCCCCGCGCCCCACTTTCCTGTAGCCCCTCCTCCAGCCCCCGTGCCCCACTTTCCAGTAGCCCCTCTCTCAGCCCCACGAACCCCACTTTCCAGTAGCCCCTCTCTCCAGCCCTGCACCCCACTTTCCAGTAGCCCCTCTCTCCAACCCCCACACCCCACTTTCCAGTAACCCCTCTTTCTAGCCCTGCACCCCACTTTCCAGTAGCCCCTCTCAGCCCTCGCACCCCACTTTCCAGTAGCCCCTCTCTCCAGCCTCCACACCCCACTTTCCAGTAGCCCCTCTCTCCAGCCCCCGCACCCCACTTTCCAGTAGCCCCTCTCTCCAACCCCCACACACCCACGTTTCCAGTAACCCCTACTGGTTCTTTCAGCCCGCACCCCACTTCCAGGCCCCTCTCAGCCCTCAACCCCACTTTCCGAGTAGCCCCTCTCCTCCAGCCCCCGTGCCCCACTTTCCCTGTAGCCCCACTCTCAGCCCCCATGCGCCCACTTTCACAGTAGCCCTCTCTCCAGCCCCCGTGCCCCACTTTCCAGTAGCCCCTCTCTCAGCCCCACGAACTCCATTTCGTAGCCCCTCTCCCACCTCCACCACCCCACTCCAGCAGCCCTCTCTCCACCCCCCACCCTTTCCGTAAACCCCTTTCTAGCCCGCACCCCAACTTTCAGTAGCCCCTCTCCCAGCCCCCACGCTCCACTTTCTAGTAGCACCCTCTCTCCAGCCTCCACACCCCACTTTCCAGTAGCCCCTCATCCAGCCCCACGCACCCCACTTTCCAGTAGCCCCTCTCCAGCCCCACGACCCACTTTCCAGTAGCCCCTCTCTCAGCCCCACGCACACTCCACTTTCCAGTAGCCCTCTCTCTCAGCCCCACGACCCACTTTCCAGTAGCCCCTCTCTCAGCCCCACGCCCACTTTCCAGTAGCCCTCTCTCTCAGCCCCCACACCCACTTTCCAGTAGCCCCTCTCTCCAGCCCCACGACCCAACTTTCCAGTAGCCCCTCTCTCCAGCCCCACGACTCCACTTTCTCAGTAGCCCTCTCTCAGCCCCCACGCCCACTTTCCAGTAGCCCTCTCTCCCCAGCCCCCAGCCCCACTTTCCCAGTAGCCCTCTCCCAGCCCCTCCCCACTTTCTAGTAGCCCCTCTCTCCAGCCCCCACGCCCCACTTTCCAGTAGCCCTCTCTCCAGCCCCCACGACCACCCCACTTTCCCGTAGCCCCTCTCTCCATGCCCCTCCCGCCCTTTCCAGTAGCCATCCCCTCTTCCAGCCCCTACAGCCCCAACTCCCAGTAGCACCCTCCAGCCCATGCACCCCACTTTCCAGAGCCCCTCCCCAGCCCCTGCACCCCACTTTCCAGTAGCCCCTCTCTCAGCCCCACGCACCCACTTTCCAGTAGCCCCTCTCCAGCCCCACGACCCACTTTCCAGTAGCCCCTCTCCAGCCCCACGACCCACTTTCCAGTAGCCCCTCTCCAGCCCCACGCCCCACTTTCAGTAGCCCCTCTCCAGCCCCTGCACCCCACTTTCCAGTAGCCCCTCTCTCCAGCCTCCAGCCCCACCCCACTTTCCAGTACCCCTCTCCAGTATCCCCCTCGCCCACATCCACACTTTCCCAGGAGCCCATCCATCCAGCCCCGAACCCACTTTTCCATAGCCCCCCATCACTACCAGCCCCCCCGCACCCCACTATTCCAGTTAACCCTTCTCCAGCCCCCATCACTCACTGTTCCAGTAGCCCCCTCCCAGCCCACCCACCCCACTTTCCAGTAGCCCCTCTCCACCCCCCAGTTCTGACTCATGTCTTGGGTCCCTGCACTCTCCCCTGGGAGAGTCTGCATTTCCGGCTCCCACATTCTCCGTTCAGCTCCCTCTGTCTTCCCTGTTGCAGAGGTCTCTGGCCGCAGCCTCCTCTCCAGATGCCTGAGCCTGTGGTTTGGGGGCAACATAGGTTGGCTTCTGTTCCTCCTGCCCACTTCTGGGAACATGCAAATAAACTTTTTGTGGCTTGGAACAAGTAAGCACAAGTTAGTGGCTTAAAACACCACACATCTATTTTCTTGCAGTTCCAGCGACCAGAAGTCCTAAGTAGATGCTCCTGTGCAGAAAGCCAGAGCGCAGTCCCTGGGTGAGTCCAGGGGCGCAGTCCATTCCCTGCACAGCCCCGCTGCTGGTGGGTGCTTGGTTTGGGGCAGCACCCTCCCAATGTCCACTCCCACAGCCACATCTCCCCACATTTAGAACACAGCTGGAAAATCCGTCTTTTTACTTCAAGACTCATAAATGAGTCACATCACAGCAGACATGGTTGATGGTGTCCTGGGTATGGACTGGAGGGCTCTGGGACGTTATTCAGCCCCCACACGTAAGCTCTCCTTCTTTCCTCGTCCACCTGGTGCCTCCTCCTGGTCCTCTGAGTGAGCCTCCCTGGGGGCCGCCCTGCTTCTCCTTCCTCCATTCTGTTCCCTCACTGGCAATCGGACTCCTACCCATGAAGACATCTCACAGCTGCGCATCTGGCTCCCCATGTCTGTTCTAAAGACGACACCCCCCCAGCCTCCTCCTGTCCTCTTGCTGTGCTCTGTGACCGCACGGACTTCAGGACTCAGACCACACGAATGTTCTTCCTTTTCCTGCTCATCGTCCCACCGAATCCTTCATCGCTATGGAGGGATGACTGTGTCTTCTCTATATTCACAGACTGGAAGCCCACCCTGGTCATTTGGGGATGGGACTCTGGGAGGGGATCAGGTTTAGATGCATCCATGGGTCAGTGCCCTCACAGGAAGAGGAGGAGAGCAGAGCCCTCTTTCTCCAGCATTGGAACACCATGCACCAGGGAGGGGAGCCCTCACCAGACTCGGACTCTGCGACCCTGTGCCGGGCCTTCTCAGCCCTCAGAACACTGTGTAAAGCAGCCAGGCTGCGGTACTTTGCTTTAGCAGCCCAGGAAGACCAAGACAAGGGAAAATGCTGCTCGCCTCTCCCACACACTTCCTTCCATAATGTCAGACCTGGCTTGGCTGTCTAAGGCCTCTTGGCACTGGTATCTCTGGCCAGCTTCCCCAGGGTTCAGGGACCTGTTACCCTCATATCTCCCTCAGCCATCAAACAGGTAAGAATTTGGCAAGCAAGTGCACCCATGCCTGATATTTCAGCAGCTCAGACCCTGGGCCTCAAACAGGTATTGTTAACTGTGTATAAGGATGATGATACACAAATTTGAGAAACTTAGAAATACTATAGATTTTAAATATAAATCTGTGTAGTTAGATGTGTTAGCTTAACTATAACATAAAAAGCAGGCATGATCTGAAAAGACTGAGTTAAAACGAAGCTTAGAATTTCTGCAATAGATAACGATCTTATTACATTGGTGATCCACTCTAATATTGATGTAATGCATAAAAGTATTTATGGAGCTGAGCATGGTGGTACACAGCTTTAATCCCAGCATGCAGGGGCAGAGGGGGGCAGAGAGGCAGAGAGGAAGAGAGGAAGAGAGGAAGAGAGGAAGAGAGGAAGAGAGGAAGAGAGGAAGAGAGGAAGAGAGGAAGAGCCAGAGGTAGATCTCTGTGAGATTGAATACAGTCTGGTCAATATAATGAATTTGGGCTACAGGGAGACTCTGTTTCTAAAAACAAAAAAACAACAAAAAAGTTTTTGTGAACATGAGTCCTGTGGGGTTTTGAATACGTCTATTTAATAAGTAACTATGCACTTTTTTAGTAGTTACTTAGTATTTAAAATTTTAAGAAACTAAAATGGCTGTAAGATTGACAGTGTTTATTTATATACTTCAAAACAGCTGGTAGAGGATTTTGAATGTTCCTAATATCTAACACATGGTAAGTATTTGAAGAAGTCTATATGCCAATTGCCCTGATTTGATCTTTATATGACATATATATATATATATATATATATATATATATGAAATGTCACACAGTACCTCATAAATCATAGACACATCCATTATGTGTCAATTTTTAAAAAAATACTCTTAAACTGTCTGCACCCTGGTTAAAGCAAATCTGAGGAGCTTCAGAAAAAAATGAAATTGGGAAATCAGATGCACTGTAAGACTTCAATGATACCACCAAGGTGAACAGGGTTTTTATATCAAAATAAGAGAATTCATTAATGAAAAAAAGCAAGCCTCAAATTAAAAAATACCACCTGTTCTGAGCTGGTCAGATAAGACACCAGTGTGTGCAGTGCCCATTAGGGTTTTTTGCTTCCAACCTGCTCCAGTCCACCCTGCCCAGCGAGGGGCTCCCTACAGCTTTACTGCTCTGATTGTGCCGTGGACTCGCAGCTGGGATAGGCCAGTCTCAGGCTCCACCTCACCTATTGGTTGAGACTCTTTGATAAGATCCCAGGTGATGGGGGTTCATATTATAGTCTGAGACGTACTATGACCTTGAAGGTACAAATCTTACCATATCTTCTTCCAGCTAGAAAACTTCAAGGCTTTAGAGTCAAGGAACAGAGCCCAAACTTATAGCCTGGCATGCATGGGTTTCTATGACACATACCCATTCTCTTTCTAATTGCCCAGCAACTCTCCCTGCATTCCTCCCTCTGGCCATGCCTGTGCCTGTGGTGCTGCATCCCTCCCTCTGGCCGTGCCTGCACCTGTGGTCCTGCATCCCTCCTTCTGGCCATGCCTGCACCTGTGGTGCTGCATCCCTCCCTCTGGCCGTGCCTGCACCTGTGGTGCTGCATCCCTCCCTCTGGCCGTGCCTGCACCTGTGGTCCTGCATCCCTCCTTCTGGCCGTGCCTGCACCTGTGGTGCTGCATCCCTCCCTCTGGCCGTGCCTGCACCTGTGGTGCTGCATCCCTCCCTCTGGCCGTGCCTGCACCTGTGGTGCTGCATCCCTCCCTCTGGCCGTGCCTGCACCTGTGGTGCTGCATCCCTCCCTCTGGCCATGCCTGCACCTGTGGTGCTGCATCCCCCTCCCTCTGGCCATGTCTGCACCTGCACCCCGCCCCCGGCTGTGCGGCACCTGTGGTGCTGCATCTCTGTTGCAGTCCCTCTGCTTAGGGGATTGAGTCAATCACAGACTTGTTTTATTCTTCTCCACAAGTCTTATCTTGGAAAATGAGCCTAGTGCTTATCTTGTCTTTACCAGAAAATATAAGAATTCATAAATGAATCAACCAAGCCCTGGAAGGAGTTGTTCTTTCCCTTCAATATCCTAAAGACAGCCTTTGCATGGCCTGCCCCCACCTTCTCTATGAAGCCTACTTGATTAAACCTGGCTACAAGTTCTATTCATAGTGACTGACTTTCCACAAGGCACACTTTGGAACTCCTGGAAACAGTGCTTTTAATTTTCTTCTACCTCAAATTGTTACTTATAACTAACAAATTGTTACTTAGAACTAACCAACTGAAGTATCAAGTCCTGCCTGATTAATTTTTTAACTTTGTGAATATTCTATAGTAGAGACTCAATAAATATCTTATTAAGGGCTTGAATATATAGACTTATACATGCATGCATGAAAAAGTGAATATATTAGCATGCATCTTAAATACCATGCATCTTTTTATGAAGCAAGTCTTAAATTCACAGTATTCATTTGGGGTATATTCAGGTAGTTACTCTAGAACTTCTTAAAATGGTACTTTGAAAAAAAGATAGAAATTTCTAGTTCCTACAAACATTTAGCTATGGCCGAGGTAGCCCAGGGAAGTAATCACATAAATTTCTTACTAACAAATGAAAATTTTTATGGTGGTTGCAAAGGGGATGTGAGATGCAGTGAGTCAAAGACAAGGAGCTCCCCACAGAGAGGGAAACATTACTCAAAAGGAGTAACTTATGGTATTTTTCTGTGGCTAAATATTTCACCAATGTGAGATGAATAAACTCCTTGCAGAAATTACTCTTATGAAATTACTTCTTCTAGGACACTTAATAGTATATTCTGGTGTCCCTGAAAAATTAATTAACCTTCCTCAGAACAGCCTCACCCCTAAACTATTTGTGGTGTGTTTTTACTGTGGTCAGGTGGAAGCTTTGCCACTTTCATTTACGTCTAAAGGAGGCTGCTCTAGTGTGGGGGCCCTTTGGTCACTGGTTGTATTAGTCACTTTTCTGTTGCTGTGATAAACCACCATGAGCAAGGGAACTTATAAAAGGAAGAGTTTATTTGAGCTTACGATTGACGGTTCCAGGGAATCAGAGTCCATGCGAGAAGCATGGTGGCCGGGGCTGGAGCAGCAAGCCGAGGGTCACATCTCAAAATGATCACAGGAAGCAGAGAGAGAGCGACTGGAGACCACAAGGCTTTTTAAACTCACTAAGCCTGCCCCCAATAACATACTTCCTCCAGCACGGCCACATCTTCTAAGACCTCCAAGAACAGTGCCACCAACTGGAGACAAAATACTTAAAGCCTATGGGGGACACTCATTCAAACCACCACATTCCACTCCCTGGCCCCCATAGGCTCATGAACATATAAAATGCAAAATGCATTTAGTCCAACCTTAAAAGTCCCCATAGTCTTTACCAGTCTCAATTCTATTCAAAAGTCTACAGTCCAAAGTCTCTTCTGAGACTCAGGCCAATCTCTTAACTGTAAGCTCCTGTAAAATCAAAAGGCAAATTACATACTCTCAATGTACAGTGGAACCGAATACACATTCCCATTCCAAAAGGGAGGAATAGAGGCATAGTGAGGAAATACTGGACCAAAACAAGACCAAAAACCAGCAGAGCAAACGCCAAGTCCTGTAGCTCCACATGCGACTTCTGGGACTTGACTTCCAAAGGGCTTACACGGCTCAGCTCTTCCAGCTTTGCTTGCAACATACATCTCTTTCTTAGGCTGGTACCACTCCCCGTATGCAGCTCTCCTTGGCAAATATCTCACAGGTCTGGCATCTCGAAAGTCTTCTTGGGGTCTCCGCTGCCAACCAGGCTTCATACTCACAGCTTCACGCAGTGGCCTATCACGGCCTTCTTTATTCAGGGACACCCCTGCTGTACTCTTCCTGGCCTCTTTGGCTCTCTGAAACCGTGGAGGAAGAGCTGATGACCCCTTCACTCTTGCAAACTTCATGTCTCTAAAGCCAGCACCACGTGAATGAAATTGCCGAATCTGGCTGCAAGTTCGGGCCAGACCCTGGCCCATTTCAACCACATTTGCTACTTTTCTCTGCCCTGGACTTGCTGGAGGATTAGCTGGGTGTGGTCTTGCCCTGAAGGTACTGATTCTTTTGTTTACTTGTAAATCTCGAAGCCCTTCCTTAATCACTTTAAACTCCTTATCAAAAGGAAACTCTCCTTCACAAGCCTTGGCCCCACCTTTAATCTTCCTAGTGCAGTTTTCAGATCCAACCTCTCCTTCACATGCCTTGGCCCCACCTTTAATCTTCCTAGTGCAGTTATCAGAGCCAAACTGTACATTTTGCATTTCTTTCTGCTCCATCTGCTCTTTTTCACTGTAGATCTGTATAATATTCACCATTAAAAGCCACGCCACCATTTCTACATTAGGCTGTCTTGAAATATCCTCTGCCAAAGACATTAGTCCATTGCTTTTCAACTTAGCATCAGGCAAGCATTTGGGCTGTGGGCAAACTGCTGCCAGACTCTTTATCAAAATATCCCAGTTGCTGCCTAAGTCTTTATTTTCCTCTGGAACTACTTTTTGCAGCAATGCTTTCTTCCAGGCTTCTACTAGAATGGCCCCTTAAGCTCTGCTTACAGTAGTCAACAGCTTTTCTAGCCCAAAGTTCCAAAGTCTTCCACATTTCTCCAAACATCCACATGGTCAGGTTCTTCACAGCCAACAGCCCACTCTCTGGTACCAAATAACTGTATTAGTCACTTTTCTGTTGCTGTGATAAATCCACCATGAGCAAGGGAACTTATAAAATGAAGAGTTTATTTGAGTTTACGATTGATGGTTCCAGGGAATCACAGTCCATTGTGGCGGGAAGCATGGTGGCCGGGGCTGGAGCAGTAAGCCGAGGGTCACATCTCGAGATGAGCACAGGAAGCAAAGAGAGAGCGACTGGAGACCACAAGGCTTGTTAAACTCACTAAGCCTGCCCCCCATGATGTACTTCTTCCAGCGTGGCCACACCTTCTAAGACCTCCAAGAACAGTGCCACCAACTGGAGACAAAATGTCTGAATACTTAAAGCCTATGGGGGACACTCATTCAAACCACCACACTGGTATTCTGCCCTGTGCTATTTCTTTATATTCCCCAATCAGGTTTAGATGTAGAAATGTTATCATTGTCTTCCTCTTCATTTCCCTCTTCTTCCTCCTCATCCTCTTCCTCCTCTGTTTCATTTTCCTCTTGTTTTTTAATGGTAAACCTTTGATACTACCAAGGGAAAGTGTTTGTAGCTATTTGTGTTTTGAGGTGATGGGATGAGAAGGACAGTCCCACTGTCATTGTGGGCTTGATGGTGCCCAAAGCAGATGATGGACACTGCTTGTTGTTCTGTCTGCTCCTAAGTTTGCTTTTCCTGAGAGAAGCTGGATTCTAGCAGAGTTCAGAACTAGAAAACACAGGCCCAGTTCTAGGAACTAGAGTGCAGGAGTAGAAGGGCTCATCAATCTGTTCACCCTGTATTTATCTAAAAGACATCCCGGCAGCATGCTCAGCCATTACCAGGACACACGGAAGAGTTTCTGAAAGTGTCACAGACACTGAGCTTCTGTCCCATTCCTACCGAGACCAGGTCTTCCTTTCAGCCTAGCATTCTGGGACATTAACTCTTAAGCTGTAGGAAGTTTGATTTTTCTTTTAATTACAAGATCATAATACTGTTATTTCCATAAAATATTTCTGAATTAGCCAAGAGTTGGGAAATATTATTGCAAATAATAGTAATTATTCTGAGCTGTTGTCGCAAACAGAATTAATATCATTAATACTTATTAGTCACAATACACACATCAACAAGGATGAGGCAAATGCATTATGACACAGAGTGGAAAGAAAAATACTGTTGTTGTTTTCTCTAAAAGAAAAAAAGGAAACTCGTGTGGTAGAAAACATTGCTAGGCTCCTGAAGCTGTGCCCCCCGCTCTTAGGCCCAGAGGGGACACTTGGCATCCTTTGTTGGCTGCTTTGGCTGGGCTTTGTCCGCTTGCATGTGGCAGCTTTCCATTAGAATTAATCAGGCCACAGCACTGATGAGGCCACTGGGACTCGCAATGAACGTGTCCTTGTTCCCACCCAGCGCTGGCTCAGGATGGGTGCGAACAATGGGCACTGATGACAGGACTCTGGAAGCTGTCATTTTGAATCAGTCCCTCACTCATGCTGTCCTTGTGAAGATCAAGCCAGCTCGAATTCATTTCAGTGCAGTGGGGCCAGGCCACCCAGAGTTTAGCAAGCTCAGAGCAGACAGAGGCTCTGGAGTGTCGTGAAGACATTACCTGTCACCATGGGATGTCCCCCAGCCATGACCGGTGTACATAGCATGCCAGGGCTGCAAGTACCCTGTCTTCCTTTCTGGCCAGTGTAGACCTACCAGGATGAGGGGCTCCATCAAGGAATTTTTGCATAGGAACCTGGGAATGTTTCCGTCAGAATCCCAGAAATGTCCTGGCTTCCACCCTTACCACTCCAGGCTCTGTGATGAGCCATCTGAACAGATACAGAATGATGGGCCCAGTTCAGGCCAGCAGAAGTGCCTGCAAGCAAGACGAGCCACAAGCTATCAGGCACCTCCTTTAAGCTGTGAGGTGGCTGGTTTCACAGCCTAACTGACACAGCTGGTCAGTCCATCTGCATACAAGGATGGACAGTCACTGATAGAGGGGTGAACTGGACTGTGCTGCAGAGCTATGATTTGTTTTGTTTGTTTTATCCTTATTTTATGTGTATGAGTGTTCTGCCTGAACATAGGTAAGTAAACCTGTGTCATACAATGTCCACAGAGGCTGGAAGGGGGTGGGGGACCCCCCTGGAACTGGAGTTACAGATGGTTGTTGGCTGCCATGTGGTGCTAGGAACTGAACCCAGGTCCTCTGCAAGAGCAGCTGGTGCTCTTAACCACTGAGCCATCTCTCCAGCCCCAGAGCTGAGATTTTTAAGTGGAAGACAGCTGCATGCAACTTGGGATCTGTGCGTGAGACAGAAATGGGGTGTGAAGCACCACTGTGTGCTGAGGAGGGCAAGGGAGCAAAGCCAGGCTAGAAGGCCGAGACGCCAGAAGCGGACCTGCCAGTGACGTAGTGAAGGCCTGATTGGATCCCTAGGTGGGAGGACTGAGGCCCAAGAAATCCTGCAGAAAGACCTGATGTGGATGGAGAAGGGATGTTGACTGACAGGGTTGATGCTGACAGGGGTTGATGTTGACGGGGGTTGATGTTGAGAGGGGTTGATGACTACAAGGTTTCAAGCCTGAATAAAAGGGCACAAAAAGGGAGGAAGCAAGAAGAGGTGGTGATGTCACACCAGGAGGTGGTGATGTCACACCAGGAGTCCACAGAACATTTGCTGGGAAATTCCAGGCTCTGGGAAATAGAAGATTGTACATAGATGAAACCTGTGTGGGGAGTGAGAACGTCTTCATGGACTTCACAACTAAAGACAAACCCTAAGTCGGAAAATATGGAGAAGAAACATAGATGTTCAAGAAAAGAACCTTTGGCTGTCACTGGCTGGGACTGCTAGCTATCTATGACTGTTTCACAATTAACCTAAAAATCCAGGACTCTGGGAATGGTTCAGGTGACGGGTGTGACTAAAAAGGTCCCACAGACTCTCATCAAAATGTTGACTGGGATTATAGTTGTTTGATGGCTTGCCTGGGGCTGGAAAAACTGATTCCAAGATGGAGCCTCTTCACGGCTGGTAACTCAAGGCCTTAGCTCACGCCACCATCTTGTGGGGCTGAGTGAACAACCTCAGAACCTAGAGACCACTTCTTCTGGAGTGAGTGTTGGGGGGTGGTCTTCTATGGTATTCTATCATCAAGCCTCAGACATATATCTGCAGTACTCTAACAATCATACAGGCCAACCCAGACACAGTGCAGGGGAGCACAGCACAACAGTATGAATACCAAGGGTAAACATCAGTCATAGCCATCTCAGAAACTGGCTACTACTTGAGGGTGGAGAAAAGAACCAACACTTCAAACAGGGAGCTGGAAAGATGGCTCAGTGGTTAAGAGCACTGGCTGCTTCTGCAGAGGACCCAGGTGCAATTCCCAGCACCCACATGGCAGCTAAAACCATCTGTACCTCCACTTGAAGGAGGATTCAATGCCCTCTTCGGGCATCTGTGGGCATTGCATGTGGGGGTGCTCTTATAAGCATGCAGGCAAAGCAGCCATACACATAACAACAAACAAAACCTTTGAACAATGGGAAGGAGGGTTTTGTTGGTGAAGGAAGACTGCCACACGAGAAGACATGTGGCACTTACGTCCACTGCATCATCAGTTCTCCCACGTGGGTCTCCTTCCCACACCTGCCTCCAGGACCATGAGCCTGCTGGACATGTTCCCTCCACTCTCCTGGCTTCTGGACCACTTAGTCTGGGCAGGCGATGTGCCAAGATTTCCCTACCATGTCACCATTTTATAGGAGAGGACCCTGAGGTTGAGCCACCCACACTGTCCCTGCTGTGAGGCGGAGGTAGCATACGAACTGAGTGTTCACCCCTGTGCCTTCACTCTTACGCTCCAAACTCAGAGGGCAGGGTCTGGATTCTTCTCTTAGGACTTCTCAACAAGAAGACATTAGGAAAGCAGCAAGAGGACATGTTGGGGAGGAGAGGGGAGGGAGGGGAGGGGAGGGGAGGGGAGGGGAAGGGATGCTGCCCCAACAGTGTGCTCTGTAGATGACCCAGGCCAGGCAGGAGCACAAACCCAAGGTACACTTACCCTCCCTGGCATTCTCCTGCTTCTCACTGGGCTGCTCCTCAAACTTCAACAGCGGGGACCTTGACCTCTGTGTGGTGGGAAGAGTTGAGTCACTGAACAGTATGGTGTCCTTGCCCCCTGTGAGGAAAACAGGAAAGTGGGCGAGTCGTCTTGCCAGCCGAGCTGCACCCTAGAATCGGTTTAATGGTCAACTTGACAGTGTGGAATTACCTGGGGAAAGAGTCTCAATGAGGGATTACCTAGATGAGTTTGGCCTGTGAGCCTGTCTGTGGGATATCAACTTGATTACATTAGTTGAGGTGGGAAGGCCAACGCACCATGGGTGACATGGTAAGATCCTAGACTGTGTAACAGTAGAGAAGGCAAGTTTGCACAAGCACACACACACTCGTTCTCGCTCTATTCTTGACTGGGGATGTAACTAGTTGCTTGAAGTTCCTGCCTTCTTGCCCACAACTGACAGACTGTAACTTAGAACATCAGCTGAATAAATGACCCTTTCTTCCGGGCTGGTTCTGTCCGACTCCCCATGCAGTGAGCTGGCTGGCAGTTAGAAGTCCCTTTAGCCCTGAGTAGCTCAGGGTCACAGCCAGTAGACTTTGTCTGTGTGCGGAGTGATGAAGACCTTGCTGCCTTCCCACGGATTGCTCGGGGATAGCTGCCTGCTGTCACTAGTAAAGGGCAGCCTGGGTGACTGTGGAGAATGGAAGGCTGGGTGGGCTGCAGTTACAGCACAGAGGACTTTTTGGGACCCTACAGTGGCTGTGCTCTGGACAGTGTCACCTGCTAGCAGGCCTCGACTACCTCTCTAGGCCTCGTGTTTCTTTTCATGGGTAATCGTGAGGTGAAATGATGATGGACTGACCTTGGGCGTTCAGTGACCATGCAGTAAGCACTGCCCACTGACGTCACCAGCATTGACTCCCACACACCTCAGGGCCATTTCCCTTGTGTAACTGTCATGCTACAGGTGGTATCAAACCACCCATATTATCCTAGATGAATTCCCATGTGGAACATCCAGCCAGCTTCCCCTCACTGCCTAGTAATGTCACCTCCCCAAGAGGGTCTCTGGTTTGGGTTGAAGGAAAGGGCCGGGGGAACTATACTGCTCTCCCACTGCAGAGGCCAGGGCAGGTCACACAGGTGAGCACCAGGGAAGAGTGGCTCTGAGTATGGGCATAACGAACAGACACGTGGCCGCAAACGTGGACAGGACACACAGTGATGCCATCTACTGGGTCAGGAGAGCCCACCGGCAGAGCACAAGGCTAAGCTTTGGCCAGCAAAGCTTTAGGATACTCTGGTATCCTCTGGAAACCACTGTACTCCACACAAAAGCTCTAGACCAGGCCAGGCATGGTGCCGCACACCTTTAATCCCAGCACTCAGGAAGCAGAGGGGCAGAGGCACTTGGATCTCTGTGAGTTCAAGGCCAGCCTGGTCTACATACTAAGTTCCAGGACAGCTGGGGCTACAAGAAGACCTTGTCTCAAAACAACCTTAAAAAAAAAATGGCTCTAGACTCTGAGTCAGGCTTGGGCTAGACCTTTTCTAAAGCAGGGTCATATCCCCGCTACAGGTGTCTGGGCCCAAATCAGAGGCTCTAGAATTCCATGATTTTACTTCATTTCCTATTTAGCAGAGTCCAGAAGAACGCTTGGGCAAAACCAGCAGTCTGCTCCTTTGGAAACCCCGGGGAACCCCAACATTCCATCACTGCGCCCCACATTGCTTTGCTTTTTGTAAGACTGTCTCATTAACTTGATTTCTCAATCTGTGTTAGAGAGTTCTTCACACAGTCAGTGCTTACTAAATGCCCTATAAGGTCTGAGCCACTGGCTGAGGTGTCCGGAGGTCTTGGCGTCTGGCGTGACAGAGGCTTGCTGCTGCCTCAGGTGAATGGCAAGTCACCAGCCACTGGATCATGGCCTGTGGCTTCTCAGTGCCCCTAATGTTAGGCCCACAGAAGAGAATCTGCTGGGAGCTGACCCCAAAGTTCTGCCAGGCACTTCCATTCTCTTAGGTAGAATAAACCCAGAAACTTTGGATCTACTGTCTAGAGGGGTTGGCCAAAGTGAACTGGGGGTTTATGGCTCAGGGTGTCACAGAAACCCCCAGAATGACCAGTCATCTATCTTGTAGGGTACAAAGACACAGTCTGGAAACACCTTTGAGGATTCGTGGTGACTAGCCACGGGGATCCTGAGGGATCTTTCTTGTCTCTCCATCACAGAACACAAGTCTGTCTGCAGGTCAAGGTCAGGACTGCATTTCATGGCCATCGTCTGGCAGGCAGGTTGGCAGCTCTCCAGCTTTCTGGGAAGGCTCTGTCCCCTCTGCAAAAATCTGGGCAATGAATGCACAGAGAAACCTTCACCCATGCCAGTCATGCTGGGGTGGGGAAAAGACACGCCTTCTCTAACTCTTCCCTAGAGAGTCCCCCCCATCCCCCCAGCAGTGTGCCAGGATCTGGTCAGTCTTTCTGTTTGAATAATTCAAAGGCTTCCTAGAAGGCTTTTAGTTCTGTATGTCCAGAGCCATCTCTGCCGACTGAACGGAGTTGGATGGTCAGTCCACTGTGCTTTCATGGGGCTTCTCGGCTTAGAGGACAGGGTGTGGCAGGGAGGTCCACACACTGGGTTAAAGGACCGCCAGTGCAGAAGGCCACACGGGCCTCACACGCAGCTGCTGTTATGGGTGCTGTATGCCCTTCTGACTCCTTATCGTGCCAAAGCCCTCATCTCTGTCTCTAAAAATGTACCAGGTACTGTCAACCCCCAGACTTCGCTAATGCCTGGAGCGGAGACAGAAGGAAAATGAAAAATTCCCAAGCGCCAGGCTCTGCCGTGGCCCATAGGCTTCTCTTTGCCTCTCATTTTCCCATAGGGGCTCTGGGATTACAAATGCGCACTAGCGGGCTTGGATTTATATGGGTTCTAGGGATTCAAATGCAGGTCCTCGCGCTTGTGCAGCAAGCATTTAACCCGCTAAGCCATGTCCCTAGTGCTTGCTGCATCTCTGCAGAGCATGAACACGTCGTCAGACATCACTCCTCAGAGCCACCTGTGGCGGTGGGACAAGACAGTAAGGAGGCCAGTGGGTGCAGGGAGAGGGACCAGTCCTCACTGAGGCTCGTACCCTTCAGGACCCCCCTTCTGGCTTCCTTATAGTAGTCCCTTAGCTTTGTCACTATCAAGGGACAGATCAGACAGCTTGGAAGAGGCTGAGCTGTCTACTTTCTATAGCATCTTTCTATAGCATGCAACATTTGTCCAATGTGTCTCTTTTCCGGCAAGATCATGAAAAGCATCAAGATCTCTATGATGGGGTGGAGATATACTCAGTTGATAGCATTATTGTCTAGGACCACAAGGCCCTGGCAGAGCATGAACAAGATGTATTCGTGAGTGAATGCCTGTAATCCAGGCAGTTGAGAGGTAGAGGCAGGAGGATCGGCAGGTCGTTCTCAGCCACCATAAGGAGTTCAAGGGTAGACTGGGGAACATGAGACCTTGTCTTAAAAAGAAAAGAAAAAACTATGGTTGGTGCTGTCAGGAGAGGGAAGATGGGGCAAGAGCAGACTTACAATTCATTCTGCCATAGGCGCTTTCACCACACCCACGACAACCTCCGAAGAGATTACTTTGGCTTCTGAATTCCTTCTCTCTGGCCTACTTTGCTCTGGGAACCAAGCTCCAGTGACCCAGGCTGCCCATGTTTCTTGTCTCAAAACAGGTCACCCAGCACCCCATAAGATGACTGGTGGGACCCGAGATACCCACATTTGCTGACAACCTCTTAGCCTTAGGTGTCACCTAACTCCCTCCCTATTTTCTCATCCAAGACAACAGCTCAGACGAGGTGGAGAAAGGGAAAATGTCCTTCCATATGTCAGCTCTATCTAGAAGGCGGCTTCCTGGAAGACCAGCATGGAGGGCCGCTCTGAGGACTACATTAAGGAAAAATGCTGGGATGGATTAGCAATGTCTGCCACTGTTGTGAGAATGGGTGTTACATAACATACATCAAGTGTTTGCTTGTTCTTAACTTTTCTTCTGGAGCAGCGTGCAGTGACGCTGCCCTCTGCCCCCTCACGCTCATCTCCTGGTCACACATTCAGCACTGCACCCCGCACTACTTCCTGTTTTCTGGATGAGGATCCATCTTGCTTCCACAGGCTACGAGGGACAAGACCAAGCTGCCTGTTTCCGTGCCGAAGCTCAAAATAGGTTCCAATCCACGGAAGGGCTGATTTATTGAAGAAGACATTGTTCCCTTTGAGATGCCAGTAAAGAAGACAGAGTGGACAATTTTCTGAATCAAGAGGGACTCAGCACCCTTCACTCTGATCTTGTGGAAAAAGGAGATGGGGAGGAGGGACAACACACTGTCTCCTGCTCCACTCTGCAGTAGGTTAAATGAAGATACATAAGCCAAGGAGCAGGGGCTTATGGGAGTCGTGCAGGAAGAGGCTCCCCAGTCCCTTCCTTCACTTTCTTTTTTTTTTTTTTTTGAAAATTTTTTTTAATTTTTTATTTATTTCGGTATGTGCATGAATGTACTGTCTGCATGCAGGTCTGTGCACCCGTGTCGTGCAATGCCGCGGAGGTCAGAAGAGGGTCTCGGATTCCCCTGGAACTGGAGTTCTCCTGAAATTGGAGTTTCAGACGGTTCTCGGCCGCCATGTGGGTGCTGGGGATCGAACCCGGGTCCTCTGCAAGAGCGGTCGGCGCTCTTAACCGCTAGGCCATCTCTCCAGCCCCCCTTCCTTCACTTTCACCAAAGATGGAAATGCCCTAGCCCAAGGCTGCATCCACACGGCCTTCTTCACACAGGTCCAAGTGAGGCTGTTGGCATGGCACAGACTGTACCCAAGCTGCAGAAGTGCTACTCTCCTGTCCCTTCACATCTGTGTGGCGGCCAAACACTGGAGCCCTTATGCCCACAGCCTGCCATCCACGCAAGCTTGCCCTCAGGCTAACCACACTAACACTTGCTTGGCACTAGCTGAATTCTTGATCTCAATAGGCTATTCATCGGGAACGTTGAAGGAGACATGGACAATGAATTTCTAATATTTACCTGCAGAGGTGATAGAGACCCTCAATATTAGCCACAACCTACACCCCCCCCCCATATTTCAAAAAGAACATACTCCCAAATCCGACTGAGACATTGTAGCTCAGGCCTTCCGCAGCAGAAAGAAGGAAAGAACAGTTGTTATTGCAGAACAGCCATTTGAAGTCTCACCTGACCAGATAAATACCAGACGCAGGAAACTCCCAGCATCCCCGACTCATCCAACTTCCAGCTTTTTACATAAATTACACAAATGAAACAGTGAGAAAATTCACTAAGTCATTTTGAGAGGGGAAAAAAAAATTTAAAGCTTCAGCACATGCACAGAAACTGCAATCTGGCTGCACAAATAGATGTCAAATTTGTCTGACTGCACTGAAAGTCAACGCAATAAAAGAGAGGCCTTCACAGATGATGAGGTTTGAACAGCATCAAAAGCAGCGCACACAAAATGGATCATTCAAATCCCCAGGATGGCACTTGCTGCTAATTAGTTCTGTGAGGTCTTTTGACATCCAGTTCAAGGAATCTCTGTGAAAAATTCCAATTTATGAAACACACTTGCAGGCAACCTAATGTTTACACTGAGGAAAACGTGATGTTTTCCATCTCTGTAGCAATTTTCATTTCTCCTCCATACAAGAAAGCAGCCCACGGGAGCCAAGGGAAGAGAGACTGTGCTCTGTTCAGAAAGGGCAAGGGGCTAAAAATACCCGGACAATGTTCCTTCCAGGGAACGAGGAGGCAGTAGAAAATGATAAATGTAAGTTTCGTAACAGCGCAAAGACGAAGGCGAAGAACGGACAGGCTCTCCTGAAAGGGGTATTTTACCAGGATAAATGAGAAAAGTACAGCTCATTAGATTGAAATATCAGTTCCTCACACATACAAATGTGTGGGGGAATGATCTTCTCAGGAAATTTTTGTTTTCAACTTATGTAAAAATGGGGGGGGGGGACACAACGTGCCCGTGAGGTGCATCTGAGTCAGAGAACCATTGCCTCTTCATTTTTAGTACCGGTGATTAAACTGAACAAATCTTTGTGCTTTTTTACATTCTGTTTTAGGGCTGATGATTAAATTGCACAAATCTTTATAAGATCTTATATTCATTTTTAGGACTGATGATTAAATTGAACAAATCTTTGTATATTCTCACATTTGTTCTGGGAGGGAAGATTACATGGAACAAATCTTTATAACATGCCTCCAGATTAAAAAAATAAATGAAACAACTCACAACATCTACAAAGGTTAGCACATGCATGCACACACACACACACACACACATACACATACACACACACACACACACACACACACACACACACAAATGATGGCTTGAGAGTTTAGGTTAGCAAAACTTCAGTATCCCACTGAGGAGAATTTGAATATTTATTCTGTATTTCTGAATTTGCCTCCTTCTTTACTCCACTACTGGTTTTAAAATATGAAACCTTTGTGGATTATTCAGCATCAATCTTCAAATTAAAGGGCATACAATCCAGCAGGCAGAATCTTCTTTGCTATTTTTCTGAGGGAGCTCTTAAGAAAATGAACAAACTCCCAAACAAAAGGAAAATCAGTGTTGATGAATTTCCACTTACCTGGAAGACTCCACAAACCAGAAACTTCTAAAGTTCTTAATTTCTTCTCCAGCTCTGCCACTCGATTCCCTAGGATTCTAGAAAAGGCAGAGAATTATAAGAGATCAATGAGTCACCTATCAGTTTTTAGGACTGGGAGGTGGCTACGGGGGAACTCCATAGATTTGAGATGTGTACTGAAAATGGAGCATGTGTGTGCAGTTGTATGTACCATACATATCCTACTGAAAGTGAAAGTGGAGAGAGACAAGAAGGTGAGTCATTATATACACACAAATACATATACCCATACATATTTAAATATTTTATTTATTTAGTTATTTGTATGAGTGTATTGCCTGTATGTAAGTGCACCCATGTCATGCAATGCCCAAGAAAGTCAGAAGAAGGCATGAGATCCTCCAGAGCTAGAGTGAAGGATAGTTGTTAGCTGCCATGTGGGTGTTGGGAATAGAGCCTCTGCAAAAGCAGCCAATGCTCTTAACCAAGGAGCCATCTCTGCAGCCCCCATATATATCATAAATGGCATTTAATTGAGTCTTCTTCCACAAAGCAATTTCCTGGAGGCTGAGAAATTCCACCACTGCCCAAAACATCTAAAGGAATTTCCACTAGAGAATTACTCATTGCTAAAGACAACAATTAGAGGCTGGAGGGATGGCTCAGTGGTTAAGAACATTGACTTCTCTTCCAGAGGACCTGGGTTTGGTTCTCAGCACCCACACAGCAGCTAACAATCATCCATGACTCCAGTTCCAGGGGATCTGATGCCTTCTTCTGATCTGTGAGGGCATTGCATGGCATGGGTGTACCTACATCCATAAAGACAATACACTTGTACACATAAAATAAAAATAATATATTTTTGAAAAAAGATGACAACTTTGAATGCTCTTAGTAGCATCAGACCTTCATTATTTGGGAGTTTGGATTTAATGTTTGGAACCAATAAGTGAGATGGAGATGCTTGGACTGTTTCTTCTGAGCCGTGCAGATAATGAGATTGGCTTCTTGGACTCACACTATCAGGTCCTACTCATGTCCCTCCCCCTGATGTTGAGAAAGATGTTTGATACACCACAGGTGTTCAATAATACACCCAATTAAACAAATGCTTCTTTTTCATATCTGCACCCATGAATGGAAAAAGTGAATCATAAATATTTCAAAAAGAGTTTTCGGTGAGCCAGTGAGAAGGGTCAATGGGTAAAGGTGGCTGTCACCATGCCTGATGACCCAAGTTCTAGCTCCACCACACACACACACACACACACACACACACACACACACACATACACACACACACCTCGTACATAGTTTTATTTGATTTTATAGAATTTTCGGTTATTTAAGAATCGGTGGAATAACAAAGCTGTTTTTCAAAATGACCATTTGACTCCCTGGGATATTTAAGTTCTGGAATATGTCCTGGAAAAGGCTGGAGGCTCAGAAGGAGGCTCTGTCCATGCACAGGTGGACACTGCATGGGCTTCGTTCCCTCCTTGGAAGGAGGCTGTGTCCATGCACAGGTGGACACCATGTGGGCTTCATTCCCTCCTCGGAAGGAGGCTCTGTCCGTGCACAGGTGGACACCACGTGGGCTTTGTTCCCTCCTCGGAAGGAGGCTGTGTCCATGCACAGGTGGACACCATGTGGGCTTCATTCCCTCCTCGGAAGGAGGCTCTGTCCGTGCACAGGTGGACACCACGTGGGCTTTGTTCCCTCCTCGGAAGGAGGCTGTGTCCATGCACAGGTGGACACCATGTGGGCTTCATTCCCTCCTCGGAAGGAGGCTCTGTCCGTGCACAGGTGGACACCACGTGGGCTTCACTCCCTCCTCGGAAGGAGGCTGTGTCCATGCACAGGTGGACACCATGTGGGCTTCATTCCCTCCTTGGAAGGAGGCTGTGTCCATGCACAGGTGGACACCGCGTGGGCTTTGTTCCCTCCTCGGAAGGAGGCTGTGTCCATGCACAGGTGGACACCACGTGGGCTTCGTTCCCTCCTCGTAAGGAGGCTCTGTGTTCATGCACAGGTGGACACCACGTGGGCTTTGTTCCNAAAAAAAAAAAAGAAATCAAGTTCATCATAACATTACTGAGCAAGAGTCATACATACCAGTGCACAAGACAGGCCTCGCCCTGGAGACGGCACTCATGAATGAATTTAATACTTTCTTTGAAATGTCTTGTCCTAGGCAGAAAAACAGTAAAAAGTGACTCTACTATTTAATATTTGACAAGAAAGTATTAACAGTACTCTTGGGCTTCCCAGCAACGTTTCTCCCTGAGACATCATCAAGCAGGAATTGTACTTATGGCAAATGGACTCTTACTCATATCAGCAACTAATTCAGCAACTTTAAAAGCCTGAGCATCCATGTAGGCCAGAGGCAGCTCCTAGCTGCTAGTCTATGATCTTCACGGCGTTTCTCATCCTCCTTGCTACTGAGCACAGAAGACAGGAGCGGGAGGTCAGACCCCAGGACTGACAGACTGTACACACTCCAGGATCCCTGAAGACCAGCTGACCCTGCAGACCAGCTGATACCAGATGGCCAGATGGCATGCTCCTTTGTCCATCAGGCTGTCCACGCTGTGGCTCTCAAGAGCATCTAGGCCTTCTCCCAGCTGTAGGTCCTACATGTGCCCACCTTTTGTGGGTCCTGCTCTAGTCAGGGACTGCTGGCCTATCAGCACAGACAAGGAAGAACGCTGGAGCCATAAAAGCAAAAGCACAAAGAAGTGAATGAGCAAACCACAGAGTGCCTCATAGTGCACTGCAGTGACCGCAGTGACCCAAAGGGGAGCAGAACCCCTGAGTGCGTGCAGGACTTGGAGTACTGGGGGCACTGTCGGGTCTACAGGCTAACCAAGGTCTTGCAAAAAGGACAAGTAAATTCTTCTCCCAAGGCCTCAGTGGGAACAACTTCTTATATCTGGTTTTCACACCTGCATGTCCCAAACCACATGCATTAAGAATCAGGCCACTCTACACCTGTGGAGTAGAACCTGGATCCAAGAGTCAGCCTTGCCGCAGGTGGACTCGGGACACTCAAGCCTGTCTTTAGCTCACAGTGATGTGTAGAAAAGTCTTCACGGTGCCCCCACCTGCTCTGCCTGCTAGCCTTTCTTCTGCATGTGGAAAGAGCTAAGTCCAGGATGCTTCATGGGATGCTGCTTCTGCCCACCCTGTGCTGTGGGCAGGGGCTGCAGCCTGGCAGTAATGACAAGGACACATGCTGTCTGAGCCCGAGAGCATGAATGATGCGCCAAGGGAAATCATGTAGAACTCTACTGTGAAATTTGACTCAGACCCAAAGTTGGGCAAGGAGCCAAGCCAGGCAGACATTCCTAGAAATGCTTTTTCCAAGAGAAGCCAGGAGGTGGGATAGCTCATTGTTGCTCTGGTTTAAAACTGGGTGTTGCAGAGAGAGAGAGTGTGGGGGTTATTTCCAGGGAAGCTAATGACATAAGTCCAAATTCTGGTCATTAAACTCCCTCCTCCACAGTGGGAAATACCCACAGTCTGGGTTCTTTATTGTTCAGCTCCAGTTTCAAGCAGAAGCACAACTCTGCAGCAGCATACCACTACACGCTGTTTCAATGAACACCAGTTCCCTCTTCTTGATCTTCATTTGGTTGGTAGTTAACATTTACTTCCATACAAAGATGTGTTATAAGTTCTAACTCACCCAGAAGGAAGCAGGCCTACAGGTGCACTGGGAACTGACCCAACGGTACCTAGAGGTTATCATACAAGCTTCTGCCAACATCCTAAGAGCACACCTCAGCTGGTGGTAGGGAAGTTCCCATGGAGAGACATCCTTGGTATAGATTTGTCAGGCAGCCCAATGGCTGCCAAATGTTCCCTTCTTCCTCTTGACCAGCACCCCTATCCTTCCCTCTTTGTATCAGAGGCCAAGATACCTTGATCAGACGTGCCTTGCTGACCTTCCCAGACTTCAGAAACTGATGGTGGATGGCACTTGTCAACACCACCTCATGACACTTATGTGCAGGAACTTCTTGCTCTAAGACCATGAGCCTTGAAGACAGCGATCTCAGTCCAGAATGTGACATAGTCTTTAGGCTCAGAAGAACATGTTTTTTGGAGTGGGAGCCCAAAGACCTGGAACAGTGGTTGGTTTCACTTCAAGGACAGTGGTATCAGATAAAGCCGTGTTGTCAGCATACGCCACAGCAATACAGGATTTTCCTCCTTCCCTCCAACCAAATCCAAATGTGTGTGTAAAGAGAAAAATTCAGCAAGCACCTCGGATTATTTTCTTTTTTAAAGCAAATGGGTCAAGTGGTTTATAATCAGAATTTCTTCCTCCTGAGGCCAAACTGGTCCAGATGCCCCAGGCCTCACCCTGTCTATCTGCCAACTTAAGCTACGAAGGCGATACTTCAAGCACTAAACACAGACAATTTACATCTATACCAATGAACACCCCCAACCACCCACTTCATTCTCCATGCACTGTCGACGTTAAAAAAGAAGTGGGGAAAGTGTACACCACACTTTTTATTTGCTAGATAAGTTCATTTAAAAGCAAACTTAGAAAACAAGTAAGAAAACATTTCCTTATTATCTAGCATAGCATCATTCACAAGAGAATATTTTAATACTGTGGAAGTAATAAGGACAGTCTAGGACTACAGGACTCTACTTTGAGCGCAGTGAGGGTGGTTGTAGCAAACATTGACTACACCTCTTCAGAGCTCTGTATACTCCCTGACCAACAGAACGAAGGCCACAAAGTCCTCAAGAACCATCTGGAAGCAGGACCACAGTGGTGTTAGGGTCCACCTACCTCTGATCTTGAGAAATACTGCCTATTAATAATAGAAGAAGAATAAAGGCAAATGGAAGGAAAAGAGTAGAGGTAGTGTCAGCTGTGCCAAGGAAAGCACAGGGAGGTGGGAGGTGGGAGGTGGGAGGCAGCTTGCCTCTGGCTGCTCCTGGTGTTGCTGGATAACCCAGCCATTTCTGCCAGGACTGGAATGAGTGCAATTGCTGATGAGCCCAACACTGTGCTCTCAGGGACTCTAAGTTTGTCAGTGGTGGCTGTGTTCTTTGGTCTAATTCCAGTACCTGATGTGGATCTGGACATAATCAAAGGAACCAGCAGGATTTGTGGTTGTGGCAACAGTGGCGTCAGCCATGCCACAATCTGCCCAACATGTATGATCTCATCCAACCTGGTAAAAACCACTGTAGTGCGCATTGTAATGCTAGCCTCCATTTATAGGTATGGACAGTAAAGAACAGAAAGGTTGAAAAAAGCAACCTGCCCAAGGGAACGCCCACCACCGCACTGAACTCTTCCCATCAGGAATCAGAGGTGGCTTACAGAAGTTATTTACCTTGACCAAAACCATAAGCAGGACTCAGTGGTAAGTCTTGTTTTGAGTCTAGCTTCGGAAGTGCACAGTTTTAACACAAAGGCCTGGTGATTCTTTAAAACGGGCTGGAGAGATGGTTAAGAGCGCCGACTGCTCTTGCAGAGAACCCGGGTTCTATTCCCAGCACCCACATGGCGGCTGAGAACCGTCTTTAACTCCAGTTCCAGGGGAATCCGACGCCTTCTTCTGACCTCCGTGGCATTGCACAACACGGGTGCGCCAACCTACATGCAGACAGTACACTCATACACATAAAAAATTAAAAAATTAAAAAAAAAATCTCCCCAGATCTTCTTGCCCACAGCAAATACTTCTTAAAAACTCTCCTCATGGAACTATGGATGTGGCCATGGATAGCATGCAAAATGCCTCACTGGACGCTGCATAAATTGTCTTGCCTGGCCTCACAGAGATGCATGGGCAGGGACATAGGAGGTAGTGTGAGGACGTCCTGTCCTGGAGTTGTGGTGGCTGCCAGCTGCCAAGATAGAGACACCTGGGATCATGTCCACGCCAGGCAGTTTGGCCAATCTGCAAGCAACTCTTGGGATCTGACTCTGTGCTACAGGTTATAGGGGATAATGAAAGGAGGGGGCTGTGTGCCTGTTTAGGGGACTAATGGTTTGCCAACAGACACACACATGTGGACAGTGTGGTGGGGAATCTAATAGTGGCCAAAACACAGACTCAGCATCTGCTCCAGCTCGTAGATGAGGAGGCTGATGCTTAGATGGGTCAGTTTCTTGCTCAGGGTTCCACAGCTGGTGAGCACTGGGGCTGCACAAAAGCTGGGTCCAAAAACGTGTAAGTCAGTAAAGCTCAGAGCAGAGCAGGTGAAAGAGGAAGCAGAGAGGCTGGGGGAGCCCCCTGGGGGTGGGGGGGCAGAAGGCTGTGGCCATGCCGGACGAGCTTCTGGGGTTTCTAAGCAGTCAGGCAGCACAGTGAAGCTTAGGAAGTGATCCTGGGGCTGGAGAGATGGCCTAGCGGTTAAGAGCGCCGATAGCTCTTGCAGAGGGCACCCACATGGCGGCTGAGAACCGTCTGAAACTCCAATTCCAGGAGAACTCCAGTTCCAGGGAAATCCAACACCCTCTTCTGACCTCCGCGGCATTGCATGACACGGGTGCACAAACTTGCATGCAGACAGTACATTCATACACATCAGAAATAGATAAAATTAATTAATAAAAAAATTATAAAAAGGAAGTGATCCTGGTATGGGGCTGAGGATTAGGACTAGAGATACAAAGAGCACTTGGGAAGGAATTGTCCAGGTAGATGACGATGTGGCCCAACCAAGCGGGTGGGGTTACAGGGAGGACAAAGGAACAGAGCCCAGAGGAAGGAGGGAGGAGCTGAGGTGGCCACAGGCTGGGTCACTGAAGAGACAACGATCTGAGCACGTGGCCAGGGAGGGTCTGCTCGCCAACAGAGCAGGGCCAGCAGGGGGCCAGCAAGAAAGGCAGAGAAGAACCAGGATGAGCCTGAAGCCACAGGGAAAGACTACCTAGGGGGAGAGTCCACTTCTTCAGGAAGTGACCACAGCTGGAAGTGAGAAGAGGCTGCAGGAAGTGTGATCTAGCCTGGGGTGGGGCAGTTCCGGAGGGTGGAAAGGGACCCAAATGAGAGACTGAAGCAAAAGTAGATTAGCAGACAGGGAGGGCCGGCTTAGAACACCAGCCATAGCCGGGCAGGGCCTGGGGGCACACACAGGTTTGAGAGAGGATGTTTTTCATTGGGGTAGGATGGGAGTTTTTGGTTTTTTGTGTAGTTTCAGTTGGTTTAGGATAACGGGGACTTCAGTATATGTCCCCATTATGCTAAGACAGCAAGTCTTCCACACACTCTACAACGAGATTCTGATGACATTATCGAGAATGAGTTAAGGAGTCAGCACAGAGAACTCAGGAGCTGGCCCCTCTGGAGGAGTCTCTGAGTGAGGGTGCAGGGGAAAGTCCCAGCCTGAAGATGAAGCAGCTGGGGCTCTGCTCACCCTGCCATGTCCTGCCAGGGGCCTGTCCACATGCTTGTGGTCCAGGATTAATCCTCAGCTCGTTTGCCATTGGCCAGAGAGGAGAAAGAGGAAGTATTTTTAGGTATAGCAGGAAGAGTACACCACTATGTTAGCCAGCACCTCACCACTGGCAAGGAATGCCCTACAGGAAGGGCCGGGACCAGGCGGAGCCCAGCGAAGCACTGCTTTAACAACAGCCTCCTCTACTGCTGGCGTCACCACCCGTTAGATATGTGAACTTCATCTGTTCTTTAAGGATAACCTGACAACTGTCAACTCATGGTCAAGAGCAGCAAACAAATTATCTCACCACTGAACATCACCAAAAATGTGAAGTCCTGCAGCTACTTATCAGTCACAAAGATGACTCTCAGAGGACCTCTGCTGAGAGAGGGTGACCTTCGGGAGGTGGGAAGCCGGGGTGGGGGTGGGGGCTCCTGGAGAGGAAAGCCTTTAGTCCTGAGAACCGCCCTGCCCTAACAAAGCTATTTTATTCCTTCAGCTGAAACATGAGGAGCAACAGCAAGCGGACCAAATTCACATCCTGTTCCCAGCCCTTCATTTGTAGTGTAATTAATTTCTTTTCTTTTTTAATTTTTTTAAATTTATTTCTGTATGTGTATGAATGTACTGTCTGCATGTAGGTTTGTGCACCCGTGTCGTGCAATGCCGCGGAGGTCAGAAGAGGGTGTCGGATTCCCCTGGAACTGGAGTTCTCCTGGAATTGGAGTTTCAGATGGTTCTCGGCCGCCATGTGGGTGCTGGGGATCGAACCCAGGTCCTCTGCAAGAGCGGTCGGCGCTCTTAACCACTCAGCCATCTCTCCAGCCCGTAATTAATTTCTTTATAACGCCTCAGATGAAAAATTTGCAAGAAGTATGAAACTTAAGCCCTTCAAAGTTCCCAAAAATGGCACATTTGGTACATTATGCATAGATCGGAAGCAATCTCCAAGATCTGTCATAACAGGAGAAAGGTGAGGTGAAGAGCAAAAATTTAAAACATCCTACAGGTGTGTGGATACCTGTGTGTTTATATGTGCTATGCATTTGTTTATGCATGCATGCTTTGAATGACAAATAAACCATAAAGAATAGTAGATTCTCCCAAGAAAGGAATCAGATAGCTGAAAAAAACATGTTTAAAGATCCACTGTTATTTAACTATAGCTCAAAGATTATTTTAAAATGCTTAAACATGCAAAGGTGCACTCAAATGAAAACTAGGTATGGCTGAAAGAACATCGGCCTCCATACAGGGAAGCAGCACTTCACATCTGGGCCCGGGCCTGTTGGTCATGGTGTGTGAGGTTCCCAGAAGTCCAGAGCCCTAGCCAGGTGCTTCTCAGGACTGAAAATAGAGCAGGCTTCCTGCCAGCTTCACAGACCCTGAAAGACCCCCAGTCCCCATCTCCGCCTCCACTGCAGCTCAGCAAGGCTGCTTCATCTCATGAAGGGGTTGTAAAGTTCTCCTGTCAGTAAATTTCGCTGTCGTCTGGGAGACCGCGGCCTCCCTCTGCTCCCGCTCTCACCACATCCATCTCCAGCTCCGGTGCGGTCTTCCTCGCACTCCATCGTTTCCCTTTCCTCTTTTGTTTTTGTAATATTTTCAGTCATTTTCCCGTGGCCTCTTCTCTGGATGCCCTCACGTCTAGCGGCCCCAGTTCTCCGGTCCCTCCCCTCTTGGTTCCAGGCCTCATCACTGCTTTTGTTCAGTTCTTCTGCTGAGTCACTGTGGTGCTGGGTGTGGGCTTGGGAGCAGGATCAGCTTTATAATTAACCAGATAAAAATGTGAGCTCCTCTTGTGAAAAAATCACCATGAGCTTCAAGACAGCAACAGCAGCGTCAAGACTGAATGCCAAGTCCCCGCACGGGTCATCTGGCACGAAGCTGACCCATCAATGATTCCAATGTGTTCCTGTGTTGGAAGCTGAATCTCCAAGCTCCTAGGTCAATGCTAACGACCACTGGGAGGTGATGAGGATGAGAGGAGGCCAGGACGGTGGGGCCCCACGATGGCATTCAGGGCTTGATGAGAAGGAGACAAGGCCAGGATGGCCCCACGATGGAATTCAGGGCTTGATGAGAAGGAGCGCAGGCGAGGACACTTGCTATCTGGCCAGGTGATCTCTGAGTCATGTTTAGGTGCAGCAAGATGGCTGTTGACAGAGCTAGTGGCACGCTTTAACCCTTTTCTGCCTCCTGAGATGTGTCTCAGAAGTAAATGACCTGGTTTCGGATATTCAGTTAAAGGAATAGAACATGGACTGGTGTGCCCAACACTCACTGGTGTGCCCAACATGGACTACTATGCCCAACACTCACTGGTATGCCCAGCACTCACTGGTGTGCCCAACACAGACTGGTAAGCCCACACAGACTGGTGTGCCCAACACTCACTGCTGTGCCCAACACTCACTGCTGTGCCCAGCACTCACTGGTGTGCCCAACATGGACTGGTAAGCCCAACACTCACTGGTGTGCCCAACACTCACTGCTATGCCCAGCGCTCACTGCTGTGCCCAGCGCTCACTGCTGTGCCCAGCATTCACTGGTGTGCCCAGCGCTCACTGCTGTGCCCAACGCTCACTGCTGTGCCCAGCGCTCACTGCTGTGCCCAGCGCTCACTGGTGTGCCCAGCATTCACTGGTGTGCCCAGCGCTCACTGCTGTGCCCAATGCTCACTGCTGTGCCCAGCGCTCACTGCTGTGCCCAACACAGACTGGTGTGCCCAACATGGACTGGTGAGCCCAGCACTCGCTGCTATGCCCAACACTCACTGGTGTGCCCAACACAGACTGGTAAGCCCAGCACTCACTGGTGTGCCCAGCACTCACTGCTGTGCCCAGCACTCACTGGTGTGCCCAGCGCTCACTGCTGTGCCCAGTACTCACTGCTGTGCCCAGCACTCACTGCTGTGCCCAACACGGACTGGTAAGCCCAACACTCACTGGTGTGCCCAACACTCACTGGTGTGCCCAGTGCTCACTGCTGTGCCCAGCACTCACTGCTGTGCCCAGCGCTCACTGCTGTGCCCAGCGCTCACTGCTGTGCCCAGCACTCACTGCTGTGCCCAGCACTCACTGGTGTGCCCAACACGGACTGGTAAGTCCAACACTCACTGGTGTGCCCAACACTCACTGGTGTGCCCAGTGCTCACTGCTGTGCCCAGCACTCACTGATGTGCCCAGCACTCACTGCTGTGCCCAACACTCACTGCTGTGCCCAGCGCTCACTGCTGTGCCCAACACTCACTGCTGTGCCCAGCACTCACTGATGTGCCCAGCACTCACTGCTGTGCCCAGCGCTCACTGCTGTGCCCAGCGCTCACTGCTGTGCCCAGCGCTCACTGATGTGCCCAGCGCTCACTGCTGTGCCCAGCGCTCACTGCTGTGCCCAGCGCTCACTGCTCTCGTTACTGCTCTTGGCCCTCTCTTCAGTCTCTGTTGCTCTGACTGCTGCTTTAATCCACCTCAGCTGACACAAAAGAATCAGTGTGTGATAAGCCAGGCAGGATGCTCTGTTTCATTTGTTTCCATTTCCCCGTCTTTCCTCGCTTATCTGGAAGAGTAACATGAGGCTCCCTAACAGGCCCAGCGGCTCCTACAAGTTGGTGGTTTGGTTTCTGCCAGTCAGAGACGCAGAGCCAAGTCCTAAGGTTGAAGAGATGCCTGCCTCAAAGGAGACCTTGGAGAGAGACAGGTTCAGAGACCTGGCATTGTCCTGTGAGAGCCACCACAGAGTGGGCATTCCTCGGAGTGTGGTTTAGAGGGGCCACTAACACACCAGCATTCATGTGTGGACTCTCGTAGATAACTGCAGCAGAGCCCCGTTCTGGTTTCCTGTGAGGTGTAGTTATTATCATTTAGTTTGTTTGTTTTCCTAGATTCCCGGAGGTGACCTTCTTCCTGGAAGACTGATGGTTCACTGTCAGGAGCGGCCAGCCTGTCCTCCTGCCCTCCCCAGCCCAGGTGCCCGCGACATACACACCTGTTAGTCTGCCGCTGGTGCTGGATGACCATGTTTTTCTCGTGGATTGTCTCCAGCAGGGCAGTGGCCAGGGACTTCAGGTCCGCGATGGACTGGGGAGTGGCCGGGAGGCTGCACCCGTGATCCTCAGAGAGCAGACCCTGGACTGCAGACACAAAGTTCCCAGCTCAGGGTGGAGCATGCACCTGCCAACCCATGCAGTTCATCCTGGATGACGGGGAGACCTGAGCTCTGCAATGTTACTGTGCTGAACTGAGAGCTCCCCTTAGTACCAAAATAACACAGCAGAAAATCTGGCCGAGGGTCAAGCAGAACAGAAATCCCAAAGCACTCTCAACTCCCTTTATATTTTCCTTTCTTTCCTTTCCTTTTCTTTTCTTTTTTCACACTTAGATGGAACCCAGGGCTTTGCACGTGCTAAGTCTCACCCACACCAGGCATTTTCGACTCTCCAGAGGATTCATGTTTTCATTCGCCGGTATATTAAGTCACTTTGAACGTAACTCATTGAGACTTAAAACTGAAAAAAGGGCTGGAGAGATGGCCTAGCGGTTAAGAGCGCCAATTGCTCTTGCAGAGGACCTGGGTTCAATTCCCAGCACCCACATGGCAGCTGAGGACCATCTTTAACTCCAGTTCCAGGGGAATCCGATACCCTCCTCTAACCTCTGAGGCATTGCATGACATGGGTGCACAGACCTACATGCAGATAATACATTCATACACATAAAAAAATAAATTTAAAAATTAAAAAAAAATTTTTTTTAAACTGAAAAAAACCCCCAAGCTTGGCAAGTATTATTTATTTCCATTTTGAAAACAAGAAAGCAAGTCACAGATGGACTAAAACCTCGGGCTGGAGGCCAGATCACCATCAAAGGACAGTGGCTCCGCCCAGCACAAAGTGCCCCTCCTCTTTAGAAGGGGCAGAGGTGGGAAAGCACAAAACAGCCACCCTGGCACTCTTCGAGAAGACGAAGAACACGGGGTTCTCTTTGACCATCATTTCCTATGTGACTCTATATATATATATACATACACACACATATATATGCATACTCTATATATATATGTACACACACATATATATGCATACTATATATATACATACACACACATATATATGCATACTATATATATATGTACACACACATATATATGCATACTATATATATATGTACATACACATATATATGCATACTATATATATACATACACACACATATATATGCATACTATATATATATGTACACACACATATATATGCATACTATATATATATATGTACACACACATATATATGCATACTATATATATGTACATACACACACATATATATGCATACTATATATATATGTACACACACATATATATGCATACTATATATATATACATACACACACATATATATGCATACAGATTCATATAATACTTTCTTCTAAATTGCGGCAAACACTACTTTTTCACTTAATATTCTACATCATTAATATTCCCTAAAACAACTTAATACCTGCTTTAATAGTCCATATAGGTATACTGTGATTTGCATAGCTGCTGCAAATATTTCTTTCATTTCCAATTTGTGTGTGTGTGTATATTATATATATATAAAATGTATGAAGAACTTTCTTGGAGCAAAAAGTTCACAGATGTCTAATTTATTTCTTGCTACTTCAGAGGAGGTCTGTTTAGGTTTTTCATAATAGGGTGCCACAGACTTAAAACTTTTTAAGAGTTATTTTTATTTTGAATGGGGGGTTTTATGTGCACAGAGAACCATGTCCCAGGGGAGCAGAGCCATCAGACCCCCTGGAGCTGTCTGACACAGGTACTGGAAATCTAATTTGGGTCCTCTGGAAGGACAGGAAGAACTCTTAGTCCCTGAGTCATCGCCCCCAAGGCTTATAAGTTTTGATTACCAATGCCAATAGCTTATTAGCAATCAGCCTTTCTCAAAGGTTTTCTCAAAGGCTTGGGCCAGTGTCTAGTTCTGCATGATGTTCGGGTTGGGCTGGCAATGCCAACATTAGAGCCAAAACTCTAGCTGGTTGCTAGGTAGGTATCCAAGGCTAACCACAGGTAGGGCTCTGTGGGGGGCGGTGGTATGCAGGTATATATGTTCATGTATGTGCGTGGGTGTGTCGGTGTATGTAGAAGCCAGGGTGGACATCAGTGTCTTCCTCAATCTCTCTCCACCTTCTTTTTTTTCTTACTTATGTATTTTCATTTTTTGTGTATGGATGTTTTGCCTGCATGTACATAAGTGCACCCATGTTGTACAAAGCCCAAGGAGGCCAGAAGATGGTGTCAGATCCCCCTGGAACTAGAGCTTTGGTTGGTTGTCAGATGCCATGTGGGTGCTGGGAACCAAACCTGGGTCCTCTGCAAGAGCAGCCAGTGCTCTTAACTACTGAGCCATTTCTCTACCCCCACCTCCACCTTAGTTTTTAAGACAAGGTCTCTCACTGGGCCTGGAGCTTGCTAATGAGTCTCAATTGACCACTGGAGAGCTCCAAGGATCCCCTCATCTCCTTCTCTGCTGGGATTATAAGTGTGTGCCCTACACCCAGCTTTCACATGGGTACTGGGGACCTGATCTCAGGTCCTTGTGCTTGCTCGGCAACCAATATACCTACTGAGCGTACAGATGGGCTTCTTCACATTTTTATAGGGCATTACAGTTTCTTGTTTAAGAATACTTCTCAGATGTTCATTTCTAGTTAAGTGGGGAAAGGAAGTTGCATAGAAAGAGCCTTGACTGTTAGAGACACTGGAGACTTGGTGTTTTTTAAAGCCAGTTCTGATTAAGACTGGGACCTACTAGTCTGTGCTGTCAGCAGCTGGGAAGCTGACCTGTGCAACCTAGGCTGATCCTGAGAACCGACTACCAGATATGAAGTGTCAGACCCCAGCTTTCTGCTATTTATTCCCCTGGACTGTTCCTGGAAGATCATAATTTTTCATCGAAATCGACAGGAAGGAAGAACAAAGCTGCAATCAATAAGAGCTTCTTTGAAAAAGGCACATGTTCCCGTGTTCCACAGTTCAGTCCCTTGGCAGGAGGGGGTTTTCCACTCTGTCTGCAGAGGCAAAAAGTGCTCCCAAGGAGGCTGAACATCTCTTAAAGGCGCTCAGCTGGTAATCAGGAAATGAAAAACATGGTGGAGAGGAGAGCACATTGCAGGGGAGCACGGGCACACGGGTACAGTCACGGGAAGCATGATACAGCAGTGCCTCTTAAAGTGGGGTCTCCCACAGCAGACTGCCTGGGAATCCTGCAGACATCATTTCCGAGGTTCCCCACCAGAGACCTGCCACATCAGAAGCTCAGGGGAATGTGGGTCAGATGGAGAGCACAGGTGGTCTAGATGCAGGTGAAACGGGACAGTACTCTTCTCAACACTCCTTCACTTCCAGACTCAAACCCAGAAGCTTGGGTGGGGCCAGGACGATAGCGCAGTGCTCAGAGGCTGGACCCACCTGGATGGAGGAGTTCCTACCTTGCTTTGCAGACAGGACCCCAGTCAGAGCACTGCTGTTGGCTTTGCCCTGGGCCTTGGAGTTTTTCCGTCTCTCTAGAGCATTCTTCAGCAGCAATAGGGGAAAAAAAAAGCTTTGTTAAAAAAGCCAGCAATGGAAAAATACCTCATTAAAGACCTCTGCTCACAAGAACCTCAGCAGACTCCTAATGCAGCCCAAAACAGGGACTCTCAGCCTTGGGATTGAAAAGGCCCAATGTGAACTTGTTCTGTTTTTTAAGTTATTGCACAGGGAGAAAGAAAGTCACTGAAGTCCCTTAAATCCAAAGTGTTTAATGCATGAAACGAGATCCAGTGTAGCGCGTGAGGACACTTGTTAGGGAAATCTCTTTGGAACAGACATGAGACGGAGAAGAGGTTTGCTTTGATGTATGAAGGTAGTATCTGGAAGGATATTTTGATTAGAAAGAGGGCCATAGTCAATTAGTGATGTCTGCCTTAGAAACAGATTAAAGAAATATCTATCTATCTATCTATCTATCTATCTATCTATCATCTATCTATCTATCTATAGATACATATTGCCGATGTATCTTTCTTAGAACAGACTCTTGTAGTCAAATTGATATGTGTCCAGCCAGTGCTTGGCACATATAACAAGGTACATGCTACATGAGTGCATCTGTGTGCTTTTACATTTCATATTTAAAAGCTCATACTTCCTTGGCTTCATGTTCATATATAGATTGGTGTAAATGGAAGTATAGCCCCCTGAGTGGAAGAGCATGGGAATCTCTGAGTGCAAAATCTAATGTCAACAACCAGGTCAAGGAGCCAGTCTCCCAAGCATCCCGTCAGCTATGAAACTTCACCCTCAGGAAGAGACATCAATCTATTTTCAAAGCAGAGACACCCAGGAGAGTTTTCTAATTATAACACTTCCAGCTACCATCTGCAGAAATAGATATTATCAAACTAATGGAGCTGGAATTAGACTAAATAACAGTGGGAAGAATTCAAACATTCTCCCCTTTCAGTGCGCCTCGAACATCAGTGTTCGGGTGGGGCATGCGGGCTTTGTTTCTTCTCCCTCAGAAACCATTTTCTCATGGATGGTTATGAGACACTATCTAACAACTATACGTTGTAGAGAGGAAATGGAGAGGAAGCCAAAGTTCATATGAGCCAAGGTTGCACAAATCTGGAGGTCTCTCGGGTGCTTTGTCCAGGTTATAGCCATAGAAACAGAATCTGGGAAGAGTTGCTGCTGGGGAGTTTTTACTGGTGACCCTAGTTAGGGCTCTTGTTGGGCTCCATTTGGGAGGGCAAACAAGCATGAAATGTCTTTGGCACATAAGGAGAATCAAATGGAATGAGACTTGGATGGATGCACAAATCCCCAGCGGGCCTTGATCAGACTACCTTGTACTTGGCAATGTTCGATTTCAGGAGGCTGACCTCTTCAAGGAGCTGCTTCAATCTCTCCTGAAGATATCTAGAAGAAAAAAAAAGCACACATAAGCAGGATGGGCTTGAGGGAAAAGAAAACCCACTGAATGGTAAGAACCAAACATGGAAACCTGCCGTCCTTTGCATGTAATGCCTTCCTCCTTGCCCCAGAGAGGAGATGCAGGAAAATGTGTACCTCTGTGACCCTTCTTAAATGGATGCGAGCAAGGTCAAACATGCCCAAATCAGACACCCCGCTTTAAAACAGCTCTCACGAAGATCCCCTAAGGGATGGCAACACAGTTTTCACATAATTCTCATTAAGATGATCCCACAGGGGAGCAGACCAGGAAGAGGCAGCGCCAGGCATAACTCGAAGTCAGACACACACACATGCTGAAATCTGCCTGGGGGGAAAGACGGCGAAGGGAATCTCTCAATTTATTTTCTTATTCTTTCCCCTCTCCTTGACAGCAATCACAAACCACTCTCCCTCGCTTTTCATCCTGTGGTTCAACCAGAGAGGGAGTGGGAAGTGGGGGACATATGTAGCTGTCCAGTCCCTTTTTTTTTTTACTTTTAAAACCAGTACATGACATTGCCATCATATGGGGACTCGATTTCTACTCAAGTGTAGCTGTTTCCCATATAGGCAGAGCTTCAGGACCCCCAGCCCACCCCCCCAGGATGCGGCACCTGCCTGTTCTCCATGCACAGTGCATCCACATCAATGATGCGGTTCTCGTGCCCACCGAGGATGTGGTTGAGCTCCTGGTTCAGCCTGTCCACTTTGTCCTGGTAGGAAGCCCGCTCCTCCTTAACGTCCTGGAGTTCATCCACTGATGCCTGCAGGTCATGCTCCAAAGACTCGATCTGAAACCCAAGTACTGCGCACACTTGTGGGTGTTGTCAGACCCGGGCTTCCCAGCTAGGGATGCAACCTCTATCCGGCTAGCTGACTGAGAGCTTATGAGCACCATTCATGTGCTAGACAGTCACCCACACTGTGGGCTCTGTAAGAGCTAGTGCAGGGACACCTACCATAGGGTAGGTGAGGAGAGGGTAGCTGCCTAGGAATCCAGGCCTACACTCCAAGTCCTGCAGACCACCCCCAGCCACAGGCATGGAAACCACAGAGCCAGGGCCTTAAAATGCATGCTTTTCCAAGCCACTCCAGACCTGCTCTGCTCTTCAAAACCAATTAGCGAGAGAAGAAAAGGGAAATCTTTGCTCTCATTTCTGCTCCTGAAGTAGGGCTCTGCACCCTCTGAAAAGCATTGCTCAGCATCTTGGTGGAAACTCATAAATTAAGGCCAGTTTATCGCATTTCCTTCTCTCGGTGCCTATGCTGGCTGTGTGTGGAGGAGCCTCTTGGTGTTCTGAGAACAGCAGCACTCAGTGCTGGGTGTTGCCTAGGTGGGAGCTGGACATCAAGGACAAACCTACAAAGAACTGGGGAAGTCCAGCCCTCCAACACCCCCAGATTCCTTCTGGTCATAAACCTAGGTGCAGGTGTGTCCTGCTCCCCGTCCCATCCAGCTGCAGGAGCACATCGCCCACCCACCCATAACAGACCTCGGTGCTGCCCACCTGTTCCTTAGCTTTCTCCAGCTGCTGAACTAAGTCCTCCCGCTCATGGGCTGCAAAATGCCGCACACCAATTTCTTCATCTCCGAGCCTTTGTTTAGCAATCGTCATCCTTAACAGCTGCATTTTCCATTATTAGCAAAACACAAGAGGAGAGAGGAAATAGGAATGAGTGCATCCAAAAAACCCTTCAAGGATCCTAGAGAGAAACTTCTAGAAGAAAAAAAGTTCTTGTGAAAAATACTAGTGGAAAGAACAAGATAAGTGGTTTGTCAACATCATAAAGTTTTAAGAAAATGAAAACTCTTGTAAGTTGTATGTCTTGATACATGCGTGCGCATACCTGGTATAAGATTGGGGGCACCCAGGCTTGACCCTGGAGATGGATGAGCTATGAGTCAATGAGGAAGAAAACACTGGGCTCATTTGGACTTAGCAAATATCCCAAATGACCACCTAGTTCTGGTAATGGTCAACCAAGATGGGCACACATTATACTTTGGATGACTAGGCAACACTATCAAAAGCCTTAACAAGGATGTCCAGCAAGTACTACCATCATGAGTGTCACATGTGAACTAGCTTTCGGAGGAAATGAAAAGCAGGGTGCACTGCTTAGACTCACAAGCCTAAATGCAGCGCAGGGAGTGTGTGGATGGTCAGCAAGGGGCAGCACGAGTGCTAGGAGGTGAGGCTGCAGCTGTGCAGAATGAGGGTTGTGCAAATCCTACGAGACTGGGAACAGCCTCGGGACGCAGTGGGAAGTGGGTAAAATGGAGAGCACACTCTTCTATGCACACTGATCAAGGGTAAACTAAGAACCTCCATGCCAGAGGACACATAACCCAACCAACCATGGCACTCAGATACGTGTCTGGGGATGATGGTGCTGTGTCTCGAAGCTCTAAACCTTCCAGGTAAGGCCACAGTGGGAATTACAGCAGAATCTCAGCAAGCTCTCGTGGTCTCTCAGCACATCCGTACCTGTCCATCACAGTGCCCTTCCACTACAGAGGTCTTGAGGTTTTCGTGTACATCCATTTCTCTCTATGGGAGCAGGTGAATACGGAAGAGTTCTTCCCTGTCCTTCGGGTATGATAATCTACTCCAGCCCACTGTGGACATGCTTTTTCTTGCTTCTGTACAAGCCTTAGAAAAACAGTGGCCAATAGCAATAAGGACTTAAACTTCAACATTTCTGAAAGACTTAGGGTCAGATGAGAGACAGGAAGTTAATTTCATGCAGGGAAGACTATTGTCTATTTGAAATGAGGACTACAGAAAAGCAAAACGGTGCAGTGAGCCTTCTCTGGGATCCTTGAATTCAGTAGTGTTCACTGGGATTCGTGAGCTAAGTGCCTCGGTGACCACATGCACCTGAGCCCAGCACAGCTGCCCAAGGCCTGGCACAGGACAGAGGAAGCTTGCATGCAGAACACTGGCCTCAATGAGATCTGCTAAGCCCGTCCTCACGGTTCACAACTTGTGTATTTGGATTTGCCTACCCAGTAATTTATTTTTAACCCTAAAATCCAAGCTCAAGGTCTTCTATTGTCATTGTTAAACACTCTCAGAGTGGAAAAAAAATGTGAGTGTGGATGTGCACGGCATAGCTGAGGTCAGCCGAGGCCACCTCTGCCTCCCACCGTGAGCAGCCTGTGCATGGTTTGGTCTGCTTAGTGCCGGTTGCTCACATCTCTATTATTCTCTGATGACTTTTCTGGTCTTATTAAAAAGCAACATATTGGGGGGGCTCGATGTCTGATGGCAGGGTAATGAACTTATCCTTCCCCTTCAACATTTGACATCTGCCATGACAGCTCTAAAATGTTACTGTTTAAAGGACGCAATACGTGGTACTGACCACAGTCACCAACAGTGCAGAACATGGAACATATCACTCCCAAACAAGTGTGGCTGTGCAGCACAACCAAGCCCTCTTCCTGCCCTACGTGCCTCACTCTCCAAAGGCCACTGCTCCGTTCTCTGCTTCTAGCCTACTTTTGTTCGTGTTTTTAGGATAAACACCATACAACATGGGGACAAAGGTGTTCATTTCAGCTTACACTTTCAGATCACAAACTATCATCGAGGGAAGCCTGGGCAGGAACTCAAGCAGAAACTGTGGAAGGATGCTGCCTGCTGGTGGGCTCTCTGGCTCATGCTGAGCTAGCTTTCTTAGATAGCCCAGACCCACCTACCTAGGGACAGGGCCACCTGTAGTGGCCTGGACACTCACACATCAACTGTCAATCAAGACAACTGCTGATCAAGCTCTCACAGACAGGGCTATAGGCCAATCCTATTGGGGCAATTCTTTTTTTTTAATTTTATTTATTTTGTATGTGTATGAATGTACTGTCTGCATGTAGGCTTGTGCACCCGTGTCATGCAATGCCACAGAAGTCAGAAGAGGATGTTGGATTCCTCTGGAACTGGAGTTAAAGACGGTTCTCAGCTGCCATGTGGGTGCTGGGGATCAAACCTAGGTCCTCTACAAGAGCACTCTGCTCTTAACCGCTAGGCCATTCTCTCCCCCCGGGCAATTCTTTTTTTTTTTTATTATATATATATATATATATATAATATATATATATATTCATATATATGTACAAGATTAGTTACTAATAAGATTCTAACCATGTCCTCCTCATCCTACCCCCTCACCCAACCAGAGCTCCATGCATTCGGCAAAAACACACTTTTCATCTCTTTCTCAGTCTTTCTCAAAATTCTCCATGTGGAAGTTGACTGTTTTTAGCAGAAGTTCATGTTTCAGTCAGTTTTTGTGAGTTCCTTTCTTGTTGTTGTTTTGTTTGTTTCACATACGCATCACTCCCAACCTACTTGGACAAAAGCTCAAAGGGCCGTGCACAAGAAATACTTACAACTAGGTAATGGCACTAGCATCCACATATGAGGGTACCATTCGTCGTTTGTTTTTCTGGGACTGTGTTAATTCACTCAACATAATATTTTCCAGTTCCATCCATTTACCTGTGAAACTCATGATGTCATCTTTCTTTACTGCTGCATAGAACTCCATTGTGTAGATGTACCACATTTTCTCTATCCATTCGTCAGTTGAGGGGCTTGAGGGGCACTTGGGTTGGCTCCAGCTTCTTGCTATTGTGAAGAGAGCTGAAATAAACATGGTTGTGTGCATCTTTGGGGTAAGATGAGTCTTGGGGTACATGCCCAGGATAGGTATGGCTGGGTCGGGTGGCAAGTTCATTCCAAGTCTTCCAGAGTTCTCCACACTGCTTTCCATAGTGGCTGTACGGAGTTTACATTCCCACCAGCAGTGGATGAGTGTTCCCTTTCCCAACAACGATCTCCAGCACTTGGTTCATTTGTTTTCTTGATCCTAGCTATAGATGATATCTTAAATGGTTTGATTTGCATTTCCTTAATGATTAATGATGTTGACACTTTTTTAAGATGTTTCTCAGCCATCTCTAATTCCTCACTTGGTAAGTCTCTGTTCAGCTCTTTGCTCCATCTATTGAGGGGGTTATTTGTTTTCTTTTTATTTCTTTGTTTTGAGTAGTTTATTATTTCTGGGAAATCAATGCTTTGTCAGATGTTTCTGCAAATGAAGGTTTCCTCCCACTCTGTGGGAGTTCTCTTCACTTCCTTTGATTGTTCTTTGATGTACAGAAGCTTCTGAGTTTAATGAGGTCCCATTTCAATTGTTGACCTTAATTATTGCACAGCTGCTGTCTGTTATTTAGGAAGTCTTTCCTATGCCTATGTCTTGTAGGCTGCTGCCAACTTTTTCTTCTATTTGGCCTTCAGAGTCTGGGGTTTTACATTGAGGTCTTTGACCACTGGAGTTGACATTTTGTACAGGGCAAGGAGTAGGGCTTTAATTTCATTCTTCTACAAGTGGTGATCCAGTTTTTGCCAACACCAGTTGCTGAAGATGCTGTCTTTTCTCATTGTGTCTTCTTGGCCCCCTTGTGAAATATGAGATGGCTGAAATTCTATGTGCTCAAGTTTGGATCTTCAGTTTTTTCCATTGGTCAACAGGTCTGTTTTTGGTACAGCCAGTAGCAGGCTGTTTTTATGTAGTATAGTTTGAAGTCTGGTATAAGGATCCCCTCCTGTGTAGTCCTTTTCACTCAGGTTTATTCGGTGTGCTTTGAGCGCTTTTCCAAATGAAATTTAAGGGACGATGATTTTTTTCGGCCCCAAACCCGGTGAAGAAACTCAGGGGTAATTTTAATCTGAGATTGCATTATACTGTACATAGGGTGTTGGTAACGAATGGACATTTTTTTTTCTTGTAATTATCATTTTCCAATCCAGTGAGCACAGGAAGGATTGCTCCACTTGCTGAATGTATCTTCTTCAATTTCTTGTTCTAAAGGCTTTGTTAAAGTATTTTTATAGAGGATCTTTGGCTGTGCTCATTGGTAGCTTGTTTGTTCCTAGTGTATTTTATTGTTTTTGGAGGCTGCTAATTAGGTAGTGGGAAAGGTCTCCTTGTGAATTCCTTTCACATTGCTTCTAGTTGGCTTGGTGTAAGAACAGGCTACTTATTTTTTTTAGAGTTACATGTTTGTATCCTGCCACTGGCTTGCTGACATGGTCTAGTAATTTAATCAATTTGTGGAGTTTTATGTTTTGGAGTTCATTTTTGAGATCCTTTTATGTATCAAATTGGATATAACAAGCTTACAAAAGGTTGAGTTGTTTTTTGCATTGATCTTTCTCTTTATCCAATTTAGTATAACCTCTGTATATAACTTCCCTTTTTTTCCTTTATTAGTAAGGCTCTAAGCAATTGGTTTTAAGCAGCCACATATATGGATAAGAGGAGTGGTGACAGAGGGCACCTTGCTCAAGTTCCCTACCTGTTTAAAGGAATGCTTTCTGTCCATTTTCCACATTTCGGCATAAATATTGTAAGGCTATGGGTTTCCTTGTATATGGCTTTGATTCATTGAGGAATGATCCCCCCAAATCCAATTCCCTCTAGGACTTTAAGCATGAAGGGATGCTGGATTTTGTAAGATGGCTCTTTTTCGCATTCAATTTTTGCAGTAAATGATGGTGATGGTTTTGTCTTTCAGTCCATTTATATTTGCTGAATGATTTGGATTTAGTATGATTTTCATTGATATGTTGATTGACACCAGCCCTGCATCTCTGGTATGAGTCCAACTTGGTCATCTTATTGAATGGAATGATACATTCTGCTTGATATGGGGCTTACATGTATTGATTCTGCGCATTAGTATCTCTGATTTAAGAGGATGTGTCTTTTGGCCACCTGTGTATTTCTTGTAATAGCGGATATGGGTCTATAATATTCCTTTAGCGTTGTAAGTCTTTTGCCAGTTTTAGGTAAGTCATTCTAGTAGCTCGATTGCTGTGGTCTTCATAGTAAGTTTAGTTTGAGAGAGACTTTACCTAGTTATACTCTGTTTGTCGTTATGCACTTCTAAACATAATGTAGAGTAGTAATGAGTTTGTAAGCCTTTTTGAAATGTTTATATGAAATATCTTGCCATTAAAGACCAATCTGGGCTCGCTTGGCAGCTCTTTTTAGTTGGTGAGGATTGTCTTCATCACATCTTCAATATTCGTTCATATATTTCCAGGAGGTCTGGGGTTTAAGCTTTGATCTCTTCTTTGTTGTAGCTTTGGTGATTCCCAGGATTATCATGATAGTTCCGATCTCCCAATATTCACTCAGATGTCTCTAGGTTTTTCAAAGTTGGCTAGAAGTTCAGGTGGTTTTGAAGTATTGCCCATAGTGAATAATCCCTTTCTGGATCTTTTCCCTTGTTCCTCGTTTGTGTCTGATTATTTCCCTCTTTTCTGAGTCAGAGATTGGTATTGATTTTGGAGTTGCTTCCTTCATTTTCTTTTTTTGCTTACCGGCTAGAGGTCTGGTCTATCTTGTTAATCATTTCTTTCATCAAGAAAGTCCAACCTTTTGGATTCATTGATTTTTTTTGTACTGAGTTTTTTCTTTGTTTCTATGTTCAATGATTTCTGCTCTGAATTTTTGTTATTTTTTATCTTAACCATGTCTGTTGCGTTATGCACATTATTCGTGTAGTTTGCCATGCTCAAGTGCGTTTATGCCCTGCAGTAAGTGCTTCACTCGGTCGGTTCTACTTTCTTTTTTTCTTAATTTAGTCGCTAGCATCCTCCAGGCGCTTATAAGGTTCCCCCTCTTGGAGGACTGTGTTTAGTATAACCTATAGGTTTTGTTTGTTTGTATTAGTCATTTGTCCTTATTTAATTCAGTTCCAGGAACTCGCTTTTGTATTTCTTCCTTGACCCATCCCATTTATTATTCCCCAAGCAGGAGGTTTGCGTGTGTTTAGTCTCCATGTTGTTCTGTTAGATGAGATAGGATTCTGCTTATACTGGGTGTTGATATTGCTAGTTCTATTGATTTCCGCACTGCTCTCGAGGATGCTGATAGGAGATGCAATGAAATTCATTTCAATCTTTGTATATATGTGAAGGTCTTCTTCTGTCGTCCCAGTAATGTGGTCAAATGTGTATGGAGAATGTTCCAATGGGGTTGATGGGTGAGCTAGAAAGTGTGAGTTGCTCTGGTACTTAGGTGTGGGATGATTTCAGTAGATGTCCTGTGAGCTCCATTTGGTGTTATCATATCGTCTCAGTTCAATGTTTCTCTTCTGGTTATATTTTCGTCCTCGTTATGACCGTATCCAAAAGGACGAGTGCTATTTAAAGTTCCCTACTATGGTAGTAACTGGGGTTTAGTCCTGTGACTGAGGTTTATGGTCCTGGAGAATATTCTTTTTTAAGTTTGGGTGCATGCCAGAGTTTGGTGCACTACTATAGGTTCAGTGATTGTGAAATATTCTTGGTGAATTGGTTCCTTTAGATAGGAGAATTGTAATAGGCGCTTATGCTTGTTCTCTTCTGATTGGTCTTATACCTCTAAGTCTATTTTGCCAATTTAAAATAGCAATACCTGCTTTTTTTCTTATGTCTAGACTATTTCTTGTTGAAAGGGATTTTTTCCGGCAATAACTTTGGTCACTTTACAGGTGGGGCTCGATGTCCCTGTAAGAGTAAAATGTGTTGTCTATCGTAGGACTCAGCAATCACTCTGATGAGTTTGTTTCCTAATCCAAATCGTCCCACGTAGGCCTATGTCTTAATTCGCATTGGGGAATTTAGTCCTTTCAGGGATATTTTAAGGTATGATTTGACATAGGTTTTCGCTGTTGCTTCCTTTCTGCCTTATATCCATTATGCGCAGGCTTGGTTTAGGTTTCCGACTTCTGCCAGTGTAGCTTGAGACTTTTATGATTTCTCTTTAGTGACCTTGAGAGGGAGTGGTTGCTCCTATATTCGATTCTGTCCTTGGTGAACTTCGTCTTCAAGTATTCCTGAACCGGTTGTTCGTTTCTAGGACATGTCATTAGGTCTTCTCAACTTGTTTATGCTTGGAAGAGTTTCTCTTTCTCTCCCTTCAAACATAATTGGGAACGTCGACATTTTTTGTTTTGGGTAAGTAACACTGGGTTGCGCGATCTTATATGTCCTTTAAACATTGGAAGTCTTTTGCTCCACATATATCTTCTTGTGCGTTTCTTGTCTTCGAGGTTTGCATCCTGAGAAGATACAAGTTTGTATTCTGATAGGCCTATTCCCCTTAAATAGGGATCACTATATGTTTTTCACTCTTGTGGCTTTAAGGATTTTGTCTTTGTTTGGAGTGACTAGCATTTAACTTTATGGTGAGCGGATGGGCAGAGTTGGATCCTTTTCTAGATTTATGTACTGTTTTGCAGAGTTCTATGTTGATTTCTTGTATTTGTATCGGTTTGTCTGGTTTTTATTGTTTAGGCAAGAATAATTGTTAATCCTTTATACATGGTCTACATAAAGGATCTGATCAACTACCAATTTATCTTAGGATTCATTCCTCCTCTCACTCTTACCTATCTATGTGTGGGAAGAGTTTTGGATATTTTTCCGCTATGTGTTCCTAATCAGTTTCTCTGGTTGTTCACTTTTGTGATAGTGCTTAAAGATTTTTTTCATGATTCTATATCCTGACGGTTTTTTACAGTTGTGTCTCTGTGCTTATCTTCCAGGTCCTGATATTCTTTGTTCTTACTTCCTCCATTTCTCGGGCTGTCTGAGTCGCTATTTTCATTCTCTTTCCTCTTTTTTATGTGATATGAAGTGATATTTGCTATTTTATTTTTCTCTGCTCTGATTTCTTTAAGCCTATTTCTTACCTTCCTTTTGGAGCTCCTCAATCTTTCCTGGTAAGCTCCTTGTCTTGCTGTTGGGTTTTCCTTGTCTTGGTTCAGCTTTATGGGATCTTTTAGTGTCTTCCACTTTCACTCTTCGGTCGGTAGTTTTTGTCATTCTTTACTTCTCTAGGTCTATCTTGATGAGTTCTTCATTCTCTTTTCTCTTTATTTTGGTCTTTATAATCTTTGTACTCTTTAATTATGTTCACAATTATACTTCTAATATCTATTGTCCTGGGCCATTCCCAGGTGGATTCCCACTGTAGGAATCTTCCACAGGGTTAGTAGAGCTTGGTGTGGGATTATCCTGTACCTTTCCCATGTTGCCTTTTCTTTGTGTCCCTGGCATACGGGCTTCTCCTTGCCTATATTCCAATGTGAATCCCAAATGCCTCTTCACTGTGTTGAAGGCTTGCTTTGCTTGCCTCCTTCAGACGCCTTCCTTGTTTGTTGATTTGTTTTTCTCCTTTACTCCTTGCTTATGGAGTGTTGACTTCTCTAAGCTCTAGGCTTTCTATTGGAAGGCCAACTCACTCTTCCCTTTCTGTTCTGAAGGTTCTCCAAAGAATCCACTTGGACACTCCTTGCTTCAGCAATCCCAATCCCAGTTGGGGGGGGGGCTCTTTAGCCGTCCGGTACCTGTGCTTCAGGTGGTCTTGTGAGATCCCCAATCTCAATCTCAAGAATCACACAAACCTACTTTTTATACCAGCTGGGAGGATAACTCCGCCCCCACAGCCACACCAGCCAATCAGGCCAAAGATCAACAAAGACGACGAAATCCAATCAAACAATCTGCCTGGTTGAAGCACCCAGCTCTTACCTGTGCTTCAGGTGGTTTGGGAGATCCCCGACCTCAATCTTGCAATTCTTTTCTTTAAAGATTTTTATTTTATTTTTAATTATGTGTGGATTGGTACATATGACTGTAGTACCCAAGGAGGCCAGAGGGGGGCGTTTAATCCCTTGAAGCTGGAGTTGCAGATGGTTGCAAGCCACCTTATCTTTGTGCCAGGAACCAAACTTGGTCCTCTGAAAGAACAGGAAGTGCTCTTAACTGCTGAGCCATGTCTCCAGCCTCTGATGGAAGGAATTCTTCAGTTGAGGTTCCCTCTTCCCAGGTGACCCAAGATGGTATTGAGTTGACAATAAAACCAACCAGGATGGGACTGGGGAGATGGCCTAGTGGTTGAGAGTGCCGACTTCTCTTGCAGAGGACCCGGGTTCGATCCCCAGCACCCACATGGTGGCTGAGAACCATCTTCAACTCCAGTTCCAGGGGAATCCGAAGCCCTCTTCTGACCTCCGCAGCATTGCACAGCATGGGTACACCAACCTACATGCAGACAGTGTACTCATACACACACACACACACAAAAATAAAAATAAAAATAAAAACTAACCAGGACAACTTCTGTGCAAACCTCCCTGTTGAGAACTGGATAGACCAATGGTCACTGTGTGTGTGTGTGTGTGTGTGTGTGTGTTTTCCATAGCTCAACATAATGTCTTCTGCATTTCATCCACTGTGAAGACTGAGCACTATTCCACTGCAGACATGTACCCCATCTTTATCCAGTCCACTGATGGACACTTAGGCTGACAACCTGCTGGCATCAGTAGTAAAGTGGTAGGTGAGAGTCAGGCATCTTTTCTGACCTCCTTCTCTAGGATAGAGACTCAGTAGTGCGATTGCTACATTTCAAAGCACATATGTATTATATAGTTTTACTTTGTGTGTGTTTTGCCCTCATGTATGTAAATACACCCATGTTGTGGAGTGTCTGCAGAGGCCAGAAGAGCACACTGGATCTCCTGGAACTGCAGTCAGTGGTGGCTGTTAGGTGCCATATGGGAACTGGGAACTAACCCGGGTCCTCTGCAAGAGCAGCCAGTGTTCTTAACCTTTAAGCCATCTCTCCAGTCCCTTGCTTTTATTTTGGAAGCACTGTCCCCATGGCTGAACTAATCTACACCCCCACTGACAGTGTGGAAGTGGTCCACTTGTACCAATATGCTGCTTGGTATCCCTGGGTACAAGAAGGAAGGCTGTGATGCACCTCGTGCAGAAAATGAATGTGTTAAATCGGCTTCCTCCTGGTCTAAGTTAAAGAATGGGTGAACGCATTAGCTCAAAGCTGGCAAATTAACCATCTATGTTAAATAATGTGATGCTGGAAAGAAGCAAACAGAAAGCACTGTTATGACAACTGGTGATGTAGACACTGTGGCCGAAGCTGGCAAGAGCCTCCTGGCTTCCCCAGGCCCAGTGGACTGGTCCTGGTGAGCTTAGCCCTGCAGCAACTTCATGTAGCACATCGACCCTAGAACTGGTTAATTTGCACAAAAGCTGGAATGTGAAATATCTTTCATGTCACTCAGTTCTTGGCACGGGACAAGACCTGAAAAATCACATCCGCAGAGACTCACGGCAAAGCCAGGACACAGCCCTTGTCAAACTCCAAGGGCTGGCTCAGGAGAGCACAAGCTTTTGGCAGGAGGCCACGGGAGGTCCGGGATGTATCTTGAATGATAGGGCCTCTTCTTGAAGTGTGACATGTGAGACAACTGTCTGAACGTGACAGAAGGAAACCGACTGGGACTTTCCAGTCACAACTGGCTTCACTACACTCTTCATTTAGAGGCACACAACTATGTTTGCTTAATGCCAATTAATTATTACACATACTCATTGAGGCCTGACTCCATAGAGCAGAGACATCTTCACACTGGATGCTGGTTAAGTGTCAGGTAGCACTCTAGCAATCATTCGTGTCTAATGTACATAAGACATACTCTCACATGGAAGGGCTGTACTGGCTGAAGCTCATAGAAGTGAGGCTCGTGTTGATTATTAATTGGATATGAAATTCAAGCTCAGTCAGAAGAAGCCAAAGGAGATACTTGCCATGGCTATGCAGAGTCCAGAGAGAGCTGGCCTCCCTTCTCCAAGGACAGCTCCTGGGCTCTGCAGTCCCACGGCTAGGACTTCCCACTCTGGACTCTGCAATCCCGTGGCTAGGACTTCCCACTCTGGGCTCTGCAGTCCCACGGCTAGGACTTCCCACTCTGGGCTCTGTAGTCCCACGGCTAGGATTTCCCACTCTGGGCTCTTCAGCCCAGGCTAGGACTTCCACGTCTGGGCTCTGCAGTCCCAGGCTAGGACTTTCCCACTCTGGGCTCTGCAGTCCACGGCTAGGACTTCCCACATCTTGGGCTCTGCAGTCCCACGGCTCTGGACTTCCCACTCTGGGCTCTGCAGTCCACGGCTAGGACTCTCCCTCATCTGGGCTCTGCAGTCCACGGCTAGGACTTTCCCACTCTGGGCTCTGCAGTCCCAGGCTAGGACTTCCCCTCTGGGCTCTGCAGTCCACGGCTAGTACTTCCCACTCTGGGCTCTGCAGTCCCACGGCTAGGACTTCCCACTCTGGGCTCTGCAGTCCCACGGCAGGACTTCCCACTCTGGGCTTCTGCAGTCCCAGGCTAGGACTTCCCACTCTGGGCTCTGCAGTCCCAGGCTAGGACTTCCCACTCTGGGCTCTGCAGTCCCAGGCTAGGACTTCCCACTCTGGGCTCTGCAGTCCCAGGCTAGGACTTCCCACTCTGGGCTCTGCAGTCTCACGGCTAGGACTTCCCTCTCTGGGCTCTGCAGTCTCACGGCTAGGACTTCCCATCTGGGCTCTGCAGTCCCGCTAGGATTCCCACTCTGGGCTCTCATCCCAGGCTAGGACTTCCCACTCTGGGCTCTGCAGTCCCGGGCTAGGACTTCCCACTCTGGGCTCTGCAGTCCTCAGCGGTAGGACTTCCCACTCTGGGCTTTGCAGTCCCACGGCTAACGTACTTGCTTCAGTCCCCTCGGGCTCGCATCTCAGGCTAGGACTTCCCTCTCTGGGCTCTGCAGTCTCACGGCTAGGACTTCCCAATCTGGGCTCTGCAGTCCCAGGCTAGGACTTACCCACTCTGGGCTCTGCAGTCCCACGCTAGAACTTCCCACTCTGGGCTCTGCAGTCCCACGGCTAGGACTTCCCACTCTGGGCTCTGCAGTCCCACGGCTAGGACCTTCCCACTCTGGGCTCTGCAGTCCCACGACTAGAACTTCCCACACTGGGCTCTGCAGTCCCACGGCTAGGACTTCCCACTCTGGGCTCTGCAGTCCCACTGGCTAGGACTTCCCACTCTGGGCTCTGCAGTCCCAGGCTAGGACTTCCCACTCTGGGCTCTGCAGTCCCAGGCTAGGACTTCCCACTCTGGGCTCTGCAGTCCACGGCTAGGACTTCCCACTCTGGGCTCTGCAGTCCCACGGCTAGGACTTCCCACTCTGGGCTCTGCAGTCCACGGCTAGGACTTCCCACTCTGGGCTCTGCAGTCCCATGGCTAGGACTTCCCACTCTGGGCTCTGCAGTCCCAGGCTAGGACTTCCCACTCTGGGCTCTGCAGTCCCACGGCTAGGACTTCCCACTCTGGGCTCTGCAGTCACACGGTAGGACTTCCCACTCTGGGTCTGCAGTCCCACTCTGCGAGCCCCGGCTAGGACTTCTCCACCCTGGGTTCTGACTAGGACTGTCCCACTCTGGGCTCTGCATCCTCGGCTAGGACTCCCTACTTCTGGGCTCTGCAGTCCCAAGGCTAGGAACTTCCCACTCTGGCTCTGCAGTCCCACGGCTAAGACTTCCCACTCTGGGCTCTACAGTCCCACAGCTAGGACTTCCCAATCTGAGCTCTGCAGTCCGATGGCTAGGACTTCCCACTCTGAGCTCTCCAGTCCCAGGCTAGGACTTCCCACCCTGGGCTCTGCTAGGACTTCCCACTCTGGGCTCAGCAGTCCCGCGGCTAGGACTTCCCACTCTGGGCTCTGCAGTCTCACGGCTAGGACTTCCCTCTCTGGGCTCTGCAGTCTCACGGCTAGTACTTCCCAATTTGGGCTCTGCAGTCCCACGGCTTGGACTTCCCACTCTGGGCTCCTCAGTCCCATGGCTAGGTCTTCCCACTCTGGGCTCTGCAGTCCCATGGCTAGGACTTCCCACTATGGGCTCTGCAGTCCAGGGCCCTGGGTCCCACTCACTATGGGCTATGCAGTCCAGGGCCCTGGGTCCCACTCACTATGGGCTATGCAGTCCAGGGCCCTGGGTCCCATTCACTATGGGCTCTGCAGTCCACGGCTACAACTTCCCAATCTGGGCTCTGCAGTCCCAGGCTAGGGCTTCCCACTCTGGGCTCTGCATTCCCACGGCTAGGACTTCCCAACTGGGCTCTGCAGTCTCATGGCTAGGAGAGCTTCGCACTCTGGAGCTCTGCAGGCACCAGCTAGGACTGCGCACTCTGGGCTCCTGAGTCCCCAGGCAGGACATCCCACTCTGGCTCTGCATCCACACGGCTACAACGGCCCAATCTTGGCTCTGCAGTCCGCCAGGGCTAGGACTGCTTTCCCAACCTGGGCCTCGGCAGTCCCAGCTAGGACTTCCCACTCTGGGCTCTGCAGTCCCACGGCTAGGACTTCCCACTCTGGGCTCTGCAGTCTCATGGCTAGGACTTCCCACTCTGGGCTCTGCAGTCCCACGGCTAGGACTTCCCACTCTGGGCTCTGCAGTCCCAGGCTAGGACTTCCCACTCTGGGCTCTGCAGTCCCGCGGCTAGGACTTCCCACTCTGGGCTCCGCAGTCCCGCGGCTAGGACTTCCCACTCTGGGCTCTGCAGTCCCGCGGCTAGGACTTCCCACTCTGGGCTCTGCAGTCCCACGGCTAGGACTTCCCACTCTGGGCTCTGCAGTCCCAGGCTAGGATTTCCCACTCTGGGCTCTGCATTCCCATGGCTAGGACTTCCCGCTCTGGGCTCTGCAGTCCCGCGGCTAGTACTTCCCACTCTGGGCTCTGAAGTCCCATGGTTAGGACTTCCCACTCTGGGCTCTGCAGTCCCAGGCTAGGACTTCCCACTCTGGGCTTTGCAGTCCCAGGCTAGGACTTCCCACTCTGGGCTCTGCATTCCCATGGCTAGGACTTCCCGCTCTGGGCTCTGCAGTCCCGCGGCTAGTACTTCCCACTCTGGGCTCTGAAGTCCCATGGTTAGGACTTCCCACTCTGGGCTCTGCAGTCCCACGGCTAGGACTTCCCACTCTGGGCTCTGCAGTCCCGCGGCTAGTACTTCCCACTCTGAGCTCTGCAGTCTCAGTCTAGGACTTCCCACTCTGGGCTCTGCAGTCCCGCGGCTAGGACTTCCCACTCTGGGCTCTTCAGTCCCACGGCTAGGACTTCCGACTCTGGGCTCTGCAGTCCCTCGGCTAGGACTTCCTACTCTGGGCTCTGCAGTCCCTCGGCTAGGACTTCCTACTCTGGGCTCTGCAGTCCCTCGGCTAGGACTTCCTACTCTGGGCTCTGCAGTCCCTCGGCTAGGACTTCCTACTCTGGGCTCTGCAGTCCCTCGGCTAGGACTTCCTACTCTGGGCTCTGCAGTCCCTCGGCTAGGACTTCCTACTCTGGGCTCTGCAGTCCCTCGGCTAGGACTTCCTACTCTGGGCTCTGCAGTCCCTCGGCTAGGACTTCCCACTCTGGGCTCTGCAGTCCCCGGCTAGGACTTCCCACTCTGGGCTCTGCAGTCCCGCGGCTAGTACTTCCCACTCTGGGCTCTGCAGTCCCACGGCTAGGACTTCCCATTCTGGGCTCTGCAGTCCCACGGCTAGGACTTCCCACTCTGGGCTCTGCAGTCCCACGACTAGAACTTCCCACACTGGGCTCTGCAGTCCCACGGCTAGGACTTCCCACTCTGGGCTCTGCAGTCCCACGGCTAGGACTTCCCACTCTGGGCTCTGCAGTCTCACGGCTAGGACTTCCCACTCTGGGCTCTGCAGTCTCACGGCTAGGACTTCCCACTCTGGGCTCTGCAGTCTCACGGCTAGGACTTCCCACTCTGGGCTCTGCAGTCTCACGGCTAGGACTTCCCACTCTGGGCTCTGCAGTCTCACGGCTAGGACTTCCCAATCTGGGCTCTGCAGTCCCACGGCTAGGACTTCCCACTCTGGGCTCTGCTAGGACTTCCCACTCTGGGCTCTGCAGTTCCACGGCTAGGACTTCCCACTCTGGACTCTGCAGTCCCACGGGTAGGACTTCCCACTCTGGGCTCTGCTAGGACTTCCCACTCTGGGCTCTGCAGTCCCACGGCTAGGACTTCCCACCCTGGGTTCTGCTAGGACTTCCCACTCTGGGCTCTGCAGTCCCTCGGCTAGGACTTCCTACTCTGGGCTCTGCAGTCCCACATGTAGAACTTCCCACTCTGAGCTCTGCAGTCCAACGGCTAGGACTTCCCACTCTGGACTCTGCAGTCCCACGGCTAGGACTTCCCACTCTGGGCTCTGCTAGGACTGCCCACTCTGGGCTCTGCAGTCCCACGGCTTGGACTTCCCACTCTGGGCTCTGCTAGGACTTCCCACTCTGGGCTCTGCAGTTCCAGGGATAGGACTTCCCACTCTGGGCTCTGCATTCCCACGGCTAGGACTTCCCGCTCTGGGCTCTGCAGTCCCGCCGCTAGGACTTCCCACTCTGGACTCTGCAATCCCGTGGCTAGGACTTCCCACTCTGGGCTCTGCTAGGACTTCCCACTCTGGGCTCTGCAGTCCCACGGCTAGGATTTCCCACTCTGGGCTCTGCAGTCCCACGGCTAGGACTTCCCAATCTGAGCTCTGCAGTCCGATGGCTAGGACTTCCCACTCTGGGCTCTGCAGTCTCACGGCTAGGACTTCCCACTCTGGGCTCTGCAGTCCCACGGCTAGGACTTCCCACTCTAGCTCTGCAGTCCCACGCCTAGGACTTCCCACTCTGGGCTCTGCAGTCCCACGGCTAGGACTTCCCACTCTGGGCTCTGCATTCCCATGGCTAGGACTTCCCACTCTGGGCTCTGCTAGGACTTCCCACTCTGGGCTCTGCAGTTCCACGGCTAGGACTTCCCACTCTGGACTCTGCAGTCCCACGGCTAGGACTTCCCACTCTGGGCTCTGCTAGGACTTCCCACTCTGGGCTCTGCAGTCCCACGGCTAGGACTTCCCACTCTGGGCTCTGCAGTCCCACGGCTAGGACTTCCCACTCTGGGCTCTGCAGTCTCACGGCTAGGACTTCCCACTCTGGGCTCTGCAGTCTCACGGCTAGGACTTCCCTCTCTGGGCTCTGCAGTCTCACGGCTAGGACTTCCCTCTCTGGGCTCTGCAGTCTCACGGCTAGGACTTCCCTCTCTGGGCTCTGCAGTCTCACGGCTAGTACTTCCCAATTTGGGCTCTGCAGTCCCACGGCTTGGACTTCCCACTCTGGGCTCTGCAGTCCCGCGGCTAGGACTTCCCACTCTGGGCTCTGCGGTCCTGCGGCTAGGTCTTCCCACTCTGGGCTCTGCGGTCCCGCGGCTAGGACTTCCCATTCTGGGCTCTGCAGTCCCACAGCTAGGATTTCCCACTCTGTGCTCTGCAGTCTCATGGCTAGGACTTCCCACTATGGGCTCTGCAGTCTCACGGCTAGGACTTCCCTCTCTGGGCTCTGCAGTCTCACGGCTAGGACTTCCCTCTCTGGGCTCTGCAGTCTCACGGCTAGGACTTCCCTCTCTGGGCTCTGCAGTCTCACGGCTAGTACTTCCCAATTTGGGCTCTGCAGTCCCGCGGCTAGGACTTCCCACTCTGGGCTCTGCTAGGACTTCCCACTCTGAGCTCTGCAGTCCCACGGCTAAGTCTTCCCACTCTGGGCTCTGCAGTCCACGGCTAGGACTTCCCACTCTGGGCTCTGCGGTCCCGCGGCTAGGACTTCCCACTGTGGGCTCTGCAGTCCCACGGCTGGGACTTTCCAACTCGGGGCTCTTCATCTCCGTCTATGACTTCCCACTGTGGGCTCTGCAGTCCCACGGTTAGGACTTCCCACTCTGGGCTTTGCAGTCCCACGGCTAGGACTGCCCACTCTGGGCTCTGCAGTCCCGCGGCTAGTACTTCCCACTCTGAGCTCTGCAGTCCAACGGCTAGGACTTCCCACTCGGGGCTCTGCAGTCCCACGGCCAGGACTTCCCACTCTGGGCTCTGCATTCTCACAGTTAATGACGTTCCACACTACTGAGTCCTGCATCCCCCCATGCTAGGCGTCCCGACTCTAGCTCTGCATGCCCATGGCTAGGACTTCCACCTTGTCTCTGCAGTCTCATGGCTAGGACTTCCCACTATGGGCTCTGCAGTCCCATGGCTAGGGCTTCCCACTCTGGGTTCTGCAGTCCCGCGGCTAGGACTTCCCACTCTCGGCTCTGCAGTCCCACGGCTAAGACTTCCCACTCTGGTCCTGCAGTCCCATGGCTAGGGCTTCCCACTCTGGGCTCTGCAGTCCCGCGGCTAGGACTTCCCACTCTGGGCTCTGCAGTCCCACGGCTAGGACTTCCCACTCTGGGCTCTGCAGTCTCATGGCTAGGACTTCCCACTCTGGGCTCTGCAGTCCCACGGCTAGGACTTCCCACTCTGGGCTCTGCAGTCTCACGGCTAGGACTTCCCACTCTGGGCTCTGCAGTCCCACGGCTAGGACTTCCCACTCTGGGCTCTGAAGTCCCATGGTTAGGACTTCCCACTCTGGGCTAAGCTAGGACTTCCCACTCTGGGCTCTGCAGTCCCACGGCTACAACTTCCCAATCTGGGCTCTGCAGTCCCAGGCTAGGACTTCCCACTCTGGGCTCTGCAGTCCCAGGCTAGGACTTCCCACTCTGGGCTCTGCAGTCCCACGGCTAGGACTTCCCACTCTGGGCTCTGCAGTCCCAGGCTAGGACTTCCCACTCTGGGCTCCCCAGTCCCAGGCTAGGACTTCCCACTCTGGGCTCTGCAGTCCCGCGGCTAGGACTTCCCACTGTGGGCTCTGCAGTTCCACGGCTAGTACTTCCCATTCTGGGCTCTGCAGTCCCACGACTAGAACTTCCCACACTGGGCTCTGCAGTCCACGGCTAGGACTTCCCATTCTGGGCTCTGCAGTCCATGGCTAGGACTTCCCACGCTGGGCTCTGCAGTCCCACGGCTAGGACTTCCCATTCTGGGCTCTGCAGTCCCACGGCTAGGACTTCCCACTCTGGGATCTGCAGTCCCACGGCTAGGACTTCCCACTCTGGGCTCTGCAGTCCCAGGCTAGGACTTCCCACTCTGGGCTCTGCAGTCCCACGGCTAGGACTTCCCACTCTGGGCTCTGCAGTCTCACGGCTAGGACTTCCCAATCTGGGCTCTGCAGTCCCACGGCTAGGACTTCCCACTCTGGGCTCTGCAGTCCCACGGCTAGGACTTCCCACTCTGGGCTCTGCTAGGACTTCCCACTCTGGGCTCTGCAGTCCCACGGCTAGGACTTCCCACTCTGGACTCTGCAGTCCCACGGGTAGGACTTCCCACTCTGGGCTCTGCAGTCCCACGGCTAGGACTTCCCACTCTGGGCTCTGCAGTCCCACGGCTAGGACTTCCCACTCTGGGCTCTGCAGTCCCACGGCTAGGACTTCCCACTCTGGGCTCTGCAGTCCCTCGGCTAGGACTTCCTACTCTGGGCTCTGCAGTCCCACAGCTAGGACTTCCCACTCTGAGCTCTGCAGTCCAACGGCTAGGACTTCCCACTCGGGGCTCTGCAGTCTCACGGCTAGGACTTCCCACTCTGGGCTCTGCAGTCCCACGGCTAGGACTTCCCACTCTGGGCTCTGCAGTCCCACGGCTAGGACTTCCCACTCTGGGCTCTGCAGTCCCAGGCTAGGACTTCCCACTCTGGGCTCTGCAGTTCCAGGGCTAGGACTTCCCACTCTGGGCTCTGCAGTCCCGCGGCTAGGACTTCCCACTCTGGGCTCTGCAGTCCCACGGCTAGGACTTCCCACTCTGGGCTCTGCAGTCCCACGGCTAGGACTTCCCACTCTGGGCTCTGCAGTCCCACGGCTAGGACTTCCCACTCTGGGCTCTGCAGTCCCACGGCTAGGACTTCCCACTCTGGGCTCTGCAGTCCCGCGGCTAGGACTTCCCACTCTGGGCTCTGCAGTCCCACGGCTAGGACTTCCCACTCTGGGCTCTGCAGTCCCACGGCTAGGACTTCCCACTCTGGGCTCTGCAGTCCATGGCTAGGACTTCCCACGCTGGGCTCTGCAGTCCCACATCTAGAACTTCCCACTCTGAGCTCTGCAGTCCCATGGTTAGGACTTCCCACTCTGGGCTTTGCAGTCCCAGGCTAGGACTTCGCACTCTGGGCTCTGCAGTCCCACGTCTAGGGACTTCCCACACTGGGCTCTGCAGTCCACGGCTAGGACTTCCCACTCTGGGCTCTGCAGTCCCACGGCTAGGACTTCCAACTCTGGGCTCTGCAGTCCCACGGCTAGGACTTCCCACTCTGGGCTGTGCTAGGACTTCCCACTCTGGGCTCTGCAGTCCCACGGCTAGGACTTCCCACTCTGGGCTCTGCAGTCCCTCGGCTAGGACTTCCTACTCTGGGCTCTGCAGTCCCTCGGCTAGGACTTCCTACTCTGGGCTCTGCAGTCCCTCGGCTAGGACTTCCTACTCTGGGCTCTGCAGTCCCACGGCTAGGACTTCCTACTCTGGGCTCTGCAGTCCCACGGCTAGGACTTCCCACTCTGGGCTCTGCTAGGACTTCCCACTCTGGGCTCTGCAGTCCCACGGCTAGGACTTCCCACTCTGGGCTCTGCAGTCCCACGGCTAGGACTTCCCAATCTGGGCTCTGCAGTCCCAGGCTAGGATTTCCCACTCTGGGCTCTGCAGTTCCCAGGCTAGGACTTTCCCACTTGGACGCTGCAGGCCCGCACGGCTAGGACTTCCCACGCTGGGCTCTGCAGTCCCAGGCTAGGATTTCCCACTCTGGGCTCTGCAGGCCCAGGCTAGGACTTCCCATCTGCTCTGCAGTCCCAGGCTGGCTTCCCACTCTGGCTCGAAGTACCCATGGGTTAGACTTCCCACTCTGGGCTCTGCAGTCCCAGGGCTAGGACTTCCCACTCTGGGCTCTGAAGTCCCATGGTTAGGACTTCCCACTCTGGGCTTTGCAGTCCCACGGCTAGGACTCCCCACTCTGGGCTCTGCAGTCCCCAGTAGGACTTCCACTCCTGGGCGCTGCAGTCCCCGAAAGAAGAAAGAAAGGAAGGAGAAACTAGAACTTCCCACACTGGGCTCTGCAGTCCCACGGCTAGGACTTCCCTCTCTGGGCTCTGCAGTCTCACGGCTAGGACTTCCCTCTCTGGGCTCTGCAGTCTCACGGCTAGGACTTCCCAATCTGGGCTCTGCAGTCCCAGGCTAGGATTTCCCACTCTGGGCTCTGCATTCCCACGGCTAGGACTTCCCACTCCGGGCTCTGCAGTCCCACGGCCAGGACTTCCCACTCTGGGCTAAGCTAGGACTTCCCACTCTGGGCTCTGCAGTCTCGCGGCTAGGACTTCCCACTGTGGGCTCTGCAGTCCCACGGCGAGGACTTCCCACTCTGGACTCTGCAGTCCCACGGCTAGGAATTCCCACTCTGGGCTCTGCAGTCCCACGGCTAGGACTTCCCACTCTGGGCTCTGCTAGGAATTCCCACTCTGGGCTCTGCAGTCCCACGGCTAGGACTTCCTACTCTGGGCTCTGCAGTCCCACGGCTAGGACTTCCCACTCTGGGCTCTGCAGTCCCTCGGCTAGGACTTCCTACTCTGGGCTCTGCAGTCCCTCGGCTAGGACTTCCTACTCTGGGCTCTGCAGTCCCTCGGCTAGGACTTCCTACTCTGGGCTCTGCAGTCCCTCGGCTAGGACTTCCTACTCTGGGCTCTGCAGTCCCTCGGCTAGGACTTCCTACTCTGGGCTCTGCAGTCCCTCGGCTAGGACTTCCTACTCTGGGCTCTGCAGTCCCTCGGCTAGGACTTCCTACTCTGGGCTCTGCAGTCCCTCGGCTAGGACTTCCTACTCTGGGCTCTGCAGTCCCTCGGCTAGGACTTCCTACTCTGGGCTCTGCAGTCCCTCGGCTAGGACTTCCTACTCTGGGCTCTGCAGTCCCACGGCTAGGACTTCCCACTCTGGGCTCTGCTAGGACTTCCCACTCTGGGCTCTGCAGTCCCACAGCTAGGACTTCCCACTCTGGGCTCTGCATTCCCATGGCTAGGACTTCCCACTCTGGGCTCTGCAGTCCCGCGGCTAGTACTTCCCACTCTGGGCTCTGAAGTCCCATGGTTAGGACTTCCCACTCTGGGCTAAGCTAGGATTTCCCACTCTGTGCTCTGCAGTCCCACGGCTAGGATTTCCCACTCTGGGCTCTGCAGTCTCACGGCTAGGACTTCCCTCTCTGGGCTCTGCAGTCTCACGGCTAGGACTTCCCTCTCTGGGCTCTGCAGTCTCACGGCTAGGACTTCCCTCTCTGGGCTCTGCAGTCTCACGGCTAGGACTTCCCTCTCTGGGCTCTGCAGTCTCACGGCTAGTACTTCCCAATTTGGGCTCTGCAGTCCCACGGCTTGGACTTCCCACTCTGGGCTCTGCAGTCCCCCGGCTAGGACTTCCCACTCTGGGCTCTGCAGTCCCACGGCTAGGACTTCCCACTCTGAGCTCTGCAGTCCCAGGCTAGGACTTCCCACTCTGGGCTCTGCAGTCCCACGGCTAGGACTTCCCACTCTGGACTCTGCAGTCCCACGGCTAGGACTTCCCACTCTGGGCTCTGCTAGGACTTCCCACTCTGGGCTCTGCAGTCCCGCGGCTAGGACTTCCCACTCTGGGCTCTGCAGTCCCACGGCTAGGACTTCCCACTCTGGACTCTGCAATCCCGTGGCTAGGACTTCCCACTCTGGGCTCTGCAGTCCCATGGCTAGGACTTCCCACTCTGGGCTCTGCAGTCCCACGGCTAGGACTTCCCACTCTGGGCTCTGCAGTCCCAGGCTAGGACTTCCCACTCTGGGCTCTTCAGTCCCACGGCTAGGACTTCCCACTCTGGGCTCTGCAGTCCCACGGCTAGGACTTCCCACTCTGGGCTCTGCAGTCTCACGGCTAGGACTTCCCACTCTGGGCTCTGCAGTCTCACGGCTAGTACTTCCCAATTTGGGCTCTGCAGTCCCACGGCTTGGACTTCCCACTCTGGGCTCCTCAGTCCCATGGCTAGGTCTTCCCACTCTGGGCTCTGCGGTCCCACGGCTAGGACTTCCAACTCTGGGCTCTGCAGTCCCACGGCTAGGACTTCCCACTCTGGGCTCTGCAGTCCCACGGCTAGGACTTCCCACTCGGGGCTCTGCAGTCCCGCGGCTAGGACTTCCCACTCTGGGCTCTGCTAGGACTTCCCACTCTGGGCTCTGCAGTCCCACGGCTAGGACTTCCCACTCTGGGCTCTGCAGTCCCACGGCTAGGACTTCCCACTCTGGGCTCTGCTAGGAATTCCCACTCTGGTCTCTGCAGTTCCACAGCTAGGACTTCCCACTCTGAGCTCTGCAGGCCCC
>VZQC01001888.1:0-28531 GCA_009823505.1 Rhizomys pruinosus
AAGGCCAAATCTCTGCATCATAGGGATAGAGGAAGGAGAGGAATCCGAAGACAAAGGTATTGACCAGATCTTCAACAGGATAATAGAAGAAAATTTTCCCAAATTGAAAAAAAGCAAACCTATACAAATAGAAGAAGCACATAGAACACCAAATAGACAAGACCAGAAAAGAAATTCCCCATGCCATATCATAGTTAAAACACTAGATGCTCAAAACAAAGACAAAATACTGAAAACCACAAGAGAAAAACAATAGATTACTTATAAGGGGGAACCCATCAGAATTACAGCTGACTTCTCAGTGCAAACTATGTAAGCCAGGAAAACCTGGACCCCAAAGTATTCCCAGTTCTAAATGACTTTAGATGCCAACCCAGATTACTGTACCCAGGAAAAATGTCAATTATAACTGAAGGGAGAAAGAAAAATATTTCATTACATAAACAAAATGAAGAAATATGTCAAAAACCCCCAACATTTCAGAAAATACTTGAAGCAATTCGAAAACAGAAGAAAAGAACAACTATCCCCAAGCAACTAAAGAGAGAAACTAATAAAAGCATAACAGCATAAATATAAGCAGAATGCAAAGAATAGGTTGAAAAGAAGCAACACACATCTCTCAATAATAACCTTAAACATTAATGGTCTAAACTCCCCAATCAAAAAACATAGACTGAGAGAATGGATTAGGAAACAGAATCCATCTGTATTTTGTCTACAAGAAACCCATCTCACCCTCAAGGACAGATGCCAGCTCAAAATGAAAGGATGGGAAAAATATTCCAAGCAAATGGTACCAAAAAGCAAGCAGGAGTTGCTATTCTAATATCATACAAATCAGACTTAAAAGTAAAACTAATCAGAAGAGACAAAGAGGGCCACTACATCCTTATCAAAGGAACAATTAACCAGGAAGATTTCACAATCATAAATATATACACACCAAACTCCAGTGCACCAAACTTTATAAACACAATTTATAGGACCTCAAGGCACAGATTGATCCCAGCACACTAATAGTGGAAGATTTCAATACCCCACTGAGCCTATTAGATAGGTCAACTAGACAAAGAATAGACAGACATCTGAACTAAATAATACAATACACCAAATGGATCTCACAGATATCTATTGGATATTCCACCCAAACACCAGAGAATGTACTTTCTACTCAGCACCCCATAGAACATTCTCCAAAACTGACCACATACTGGGACACAGAAAACACCTCTACAAATACAAAAGCATTGAAGTAATTTCTTGCATTCTATCAGACCACAGTGCAATAAAGCTCAATATTAACACCAGAATAAGCCTGACTAGCTACAAGAACACATGGAGACCAAATAATACAATCCAGAATAATGAATGGGTCAGGGAAGAAATAAAGAATGAAATTAAAGTATTCATGGAACTAAACGAAAAAGACAATACAACACAAGAAAATCTGTGGGATACTTAAAATCAATCCTAAAAGGGAAGTTTATAGCCCTAAGTGCCCACATTAAAAAATACCTAAAGGAACAAATAAATGATCTAGCACTACAGCTAAAAACACTTGAGAGACGACAGCAAATAAACCCTAAACCCAACAGACAGGAAGAAATAACAAAAATCAGAGCAGAACTCAATTAAATAGAAACAAAGAAAACAATACAAAACAATCAATGACTCCAAAAGCTGGTTCTTTGAAAAGATAAACAAGATAGACAGACCTCTGGCCCAGTTAACCAAAAAAAAAAAAAGAAGGAACAACTCCAAATCAATAGAATCCATGATGAAAGGGGAAATATCACAACAAACAATGAAAAGATCTGGACAATCATATGGGAATACTTAAAAACTATACTAAGTTTGAAAACCTAGAAGAGCTAGGCATGGTGGTGCACACCTTTAATCCTAGCACTTGGGAGGCAGAGGCAGGTGGATCTTTGTGAGTTCAAAGCCAGCCTGGTCATCAGAGTGAGTTCCAGGCCAGCTGGGGCTACAGGGAGACCCTGTCTTGAAAAGACCAAAAAAAAGAAAGAAAGAAAAAAAAAGAAAACCTAGAAGAGGTGGATGAATATCTGAAATCCTGGGAATCACCAAAGCTCAACCAAGAAGAGATCAATAGCTTAAACAGACCCATAATATATGAAGAAATTGAAGCTGTAATAAAAAACCTCCCAACTAAAAAAAGCCCAGGCCCAGATGGTTTCATGGCAGAATTCTATAAAACATTTCAAAAGGGCTTACAACCATTATTACTCAAATTCTTCAGAAGGATACAGAAGGGATTCTCCCAAATTCCTTCTATGAAGCCAGCATCACTCTATTACCAAAACCAGGCAAAGATACAACCAAAAAGGAGAACTATAGACCCATCTCATTAATGAACACAGATGCAAAACTTCTAAACAGGATACTTGAAAATTACATACAGACCCACATCAAGAATATCATCCATCATGACTGTGCTGGATAGCTTTAGTGTCAACTTGACACACTTGGGTTGAGGGAGCCTCAATTGGGGAATTTCCTCTATTGGACTGGCCTGTGGCCACGTCTGTGATGTATTGTCTTGATTGTTGAGCAATGTGGGAGGGCCCAGCCCACTATGGGTGATGCTACCTATGGGCAGGTTGTTGTGTATTGTATAAGAGGGCAGGCTGGGCATGGGCCAGGGGAGCAAGCCATAAGCAGCATTCCTCCATGGCCTGTGCTTCAGCTCCTGCCTCTAGGTTCCTGCCCTCAGTTCCTGCCTTGGGCTCCCTGAGTGATGAACTGTGACCCAGGAGATGTGCGCTGAATAAACCCTTTCCTCCCCAAGTTGGTGTTGGTCAGAGTGTTTTGTCACAGAAATTGAAGAGAAACTAGAACAATAACCAAGATGAATTCATACCAGAAATGCAGGGATGGTTCAACATATGAAAATCAATAAATATCAAACATATAAATGGACTGAAAGACAAAAACCACATGATCACCTCAATTGATGTGGAAAATGCCTTTGGCAAAATACAGCATCCCTTCATGTTTAAAGTCCTAGAGGGAATTGGATTGGAGGGATCATTCCTCAATGTAAAGGAAACCCACAGACAATATCATCCTAAATGGGGAAATGACTGAAGCATTCCATGTAAAGGTAAGACATGGGTGACATGTTGAGCATGACATGAGCATTACATGAGCAGCAAGGCTGCTTCATGTCACCACTCCTTTTCAATATAGTGCTTGAAACACTTGCTAGGGCAATANATTAAAGTATTCATGGAACTAAACGAAAAAGACCATACAACACAACAAAAACCTGTGAGATACTTAAAACTTCAATCCTAAAAGGGGAAAGTTTATAGCCCTAAGTGCCCAATTAAAAAATACATAAAAAAAAAAATGCATCTAGCCCACTACACGCTCTAAAAACACTTGAAAAGTGGCAACAAATAACCCTAAACCCAACAGACCGGAAGAAATAAACGAAAATCAGAGCAGAACTCAATTAAATAGAAACAATGAAAACAATACAAAACATCAAGATCCAAAAGCTGGTTCTTTGAAAAGCTAAAAAAAAAAAAAAAAAAAAAAAAAAAAAAAAAGAACCAAAAAAAACAAAAAAAAAAAAAAAAAAAAAAAACCATGAGAAAGCGGTGGGGGAACATAATGGGGGGAACGTGGGTCTAGATCTCTTATTAAAAATTAAAAAAAAACTAAACAAAAATTATAAGAAAAGAGCACATCTCCAAATTAATAGTCTTCCTGATGAAAGGGAACACATCACAAATAATAAAGAAATATTCAGAAAATCATATGAGAATACTTCAAAAAATCTATTACTCTACAAGTTTGAAAACCTAAGAGAGAAATTGATGAATATCTAAAATCACAGCGGAAACCCAAATACACTCTAACCAAGAAAGCGTATTTGACAGTTTTAAACAGAACCATAACATTTGAGGAAATTTAAATGCGATAATAAAAAACCTCCCAACTAAACCAAAAGCCCAGGCAGAATGGTATTCACAGAGAAGTCTTAAAACATTTATAGGCTCACCGTCTCAAAAGATGCGGAGTAGACTGACGGAGACTTCAGTGAAGAGTGATGACTGGGAAAAACTATCTCCAAAAAGTGTTCAACCTATTTAATAGTTACTGGAAATGCACAATTAACACCACTAATAGATATCATCTAACTACCGATAACGGCTAAGATCAAGCAACATACAATCTTATCCTCAAGGAAATAACAATCCAAGTGGGGAAAACTGGAGCATCAATCACAGTTTACAACAGGAATAGCGATAAAAATGCCAAAGGGAAACTGCCTTCAACTTATTTTTCTCTTTTAGTGTGGTTTTCATTCCAATGTATTTTGTATTTGTTTTTTTTTTTAGATCGTTACTGATAAACCTTTAATATCTACACAGTGAATTGTCCTGTTAAAAGTAACTAAATTAACAAATAGAAGGGTTTAAAGTGGAGAGTTTGTGTTAGAGTGGTCAGAGAGCCTCATGGGGAAGAAATAGAAGAAAACTGGAAGAGGTAGCTTTGGGAGTGGAAAGAGTGCAGACTTGGAGGAAAATCAGTCTCACTTGGAATTTAGATACAACTCCAAGTATTGGCTTGTGTAAGTAACTATTCCAGTTCCAAACAAAGGAAGCCACTACCAAAAGACCATTCTAACCTGCAGGTGATAAATGATAGATAATGGTATGTAGAGACTTCTGAAATTGACTTTCTAGAATACGGAATGTAAATTTGAGGTTCATTTGTATTCTTTTTCTTCGATATAAGGACGTAAAATTGAGGTAAACGCGATTGACTTTTAACAGGAAAAACGGGGGGCTATGGATAAATTTTCAGGATTGACTTAATAGAAACCACACGATCGAAGACATTGTTCGTCAGGCAAGAGTGCTTGGCATTGACAACGTTAAGGTGTTTCAGACATGATTTTGCATGGAGTACCAGTTTTTTAGATTGTTAGGTTCTGTTGTTGATTTTCATGATCCTTTGGCTATATCATGATCTCATTCTTTCTTATTCTTTCTTTCTTATCTTTCTTGTTCTTTTCTTTCTTTTCACTTTTTCTTTACTTCTTTCTTCGTTTCTTTACTTTCTTCTATTCTCTTCTATCTACTTTATCTTTTTTATCTTTCTTCTTCTCTTTTCTTTCTTTCCTGGTATATTACGTTTGCATTTCTTCTTTTCTTCTTTCCTTCTGTGCTTTCTCTTTTCTTTCTTTCTTTCTTCTTCTTGCTTCCTTCCTTCCTATCCGCACTTCCATTCCTTCCTTCCTTCCTTACTCTTCCTTCCTTCCTTCCTTACTTATCTTTCTTTCTTTCCTTTCTTGTTCTTTCTTTCTTCATATTTTTTTGGTCTTTTTGAGACGTTTTTTTTTTGAGCTCCCTAGGTCCCAGCTGTCCTGGAAACTCACTCTGTAGACACCAGGCTGGGCTTGAGACTCACAAAAATCCCCTGTCTCTTGCCCCCGAGTGCTAGGTATTAGGCCTCACCACACCCGGCTTGATTCAGTTAAAGCGACAAACATATTTAAAACCAACTCAAAGGCAAACACATGCACCCACGACTGTGCATTGAATCAGCATGTGAGTGCATATGATGTTTTTCTTCCTCTCTGTCTACTCTCTCATGCATCTCTCTCTATCCTCTCCTCTCTCTCTCTCTCTCTCTCTCTCTCTCTCTCTCTCTCTCTCTCTCTCTCTCTCTCTCTCTCTCCTCTCTCTCTCCTCCCAGGCACACAGCTTTCTTCAGCTTAACTTCTATTTCCTCTCATCTGGCAGCTTTCAGAATAATCTTACCCACCTGTTAAATCAGAGAATGTCAAGTTTAATTTATAACAGTGAGTAGAAACAGGATGCTACAGAAAGCATTTTAATTAAAATCCTTTAATTGGATACATGCTTCTTGTGAAAAGGGAGCTGCGGAGAGGGCCTCTTTGTCGGCACCTTTCACTCTGGTTGCCCGAGATTGGTGCAGGAATAGCCTTGCAATTGGAACCAGTCTTCTGAGGTGGTGGATATTAGCAAGGGGGGGGGGGGAGGCTTCAGAGAGGGAAATTGGCAGCAACAGAGGAAGGACAACGGGGGTGAATGGCCGCGGGTTTTGTGCAGGAGCACAGCCCTGGTGCTTTCCGGAGGCAGCTCTACTGAAACCTATCACTGCTCTTTCAAGTTGGTTTCTTCTTAATCCTTTCATCATCCTGTAGAATGGGAGAGTCTCCAGGAGGAATCTGCAAACACCCCTGACTTCAGGCACTGGCTTAGGAAATCTTGACAGAAGAGGTCAATTGGCGAATGTGGGAGGTGGGCAGATGACAGTGTGGGCTTGGGGGAAGTCCAGCCTTTGCACCTGGGGTTCTTCAAGTGACAGCACTTAGCACTATCCAGCCCACACTGCAGGAAAGAAAATGTTGGACTCAATTAGAGCTTAGTTTAAGGAAGGGACTTTGTGCTAAAGTAGGGGCCCCAGTCTGGAAACCATCCCAAGAGCTCATGTGGGGTGCCAAGAGCAGAAAGGCATGGAAATGTTTTACTGAATACACTCAAGGTAGCTGAGAGAAGGGGGAACTGGAAGTAGTTTTAGTGTCAGATATGTTGCCAAGGAAACAAGACCCTAAACTGAGCTTATGAAAGATAGCAGAGGATGAATGGATTACCTCTTTGGTTTTACTTCAACTTGCTGTGCCAGAAGGTGATTTAAGAAGGTGTAATAGATGCTGATTCTTTCCTTTGAACTACAAAAATAAGCACTGTGTCCTTTAGGATACAGAGGAGACAGACCTTGAGGGATTTTTTTNAAAAAAAAAAAAAAAAGCAAGAAGACAAATGACTCACTGAAAAGATGGAATCAAGAGCTGAACAGAGACTTCACAAGTGAGGAAGTAAACATGACTGAGAAACATCTTCAAAAGTGTTCAACATTGTTTAATAATTAAGGAAATGCAAATTAAAACCACTCTAAAATATCATCTCACTCTGATAAGGCTGACTAAGATCAAGAAAACAAGACATCAAATGCTGGAGAGGTTGTGGGGAAAGGGGAACACTCATCCACTGCTGGTGGGAATGTAAACTCATAGAACCACTGTGGAAAGCAGTGTGGAGAACCCTTAAAAGACTCAAAATGAGCCTACCACCTGACCCAGCCATACCACTCCTGGGTATATACCCACAAGACTGATCCTACTTCAAAGATACATGCACGTCTATGTTTATTCCAGCTCTTTTCACAATAGGGAAGAGTTGGAAGCATCCCAAATGCCCCCAAAGTGACGAGTGGGTAAAAAACAATCTGGCACATCTACACAATGGAGTTCTATGCAGTGGTAACAAAAGATGACACCATGAGTTTGCAGGTAAATGGATGGAACCTGAAGCCATTATGCTACATGAAGTAACACAGTTCCAGAAAAACAAACGGGGAATGGTTTCCCTCATTTGTGGATGCTAGCACCAAAATCCCCCAATTGAAAAGCAAGCTGAGCAAAGTTATTGTTATATTTCTTTCTATCTGAAAACAACTGTGATGTTATAATGAGATTTTTTTTTGAGACAGGATCTCCCTATAGCCCTAGCTGGCCTGGAACTCAGTCTGTAGACCAGGCCAAACTTAAACTCACAGAGGTCCACCTGCTTCTGCCTCCCAAGTGCTAGGATTAAAGGCATATGCCACCATGCCCAACTTAAAGATGGTTCTTAGCTACCATGTGGGTGCTGGGTATCGTACCTGGGTCCTCTGCAAGAGCAGTTGATGCTCTTAACCTCTGACCCATCTCTCTAGCCCCTAATGAGAATATCTTAATGAGCCCTAGAATTAACTTACCACTTACTTTCAGACATGATAATTAATGTATATGGGCGGAAGGTATATATTCTTATTTTAGAGTAATATAAAATTAAAAGAAAAAAATGTGAACCCCTAAACAGAAAAAAAAGTGTCTTCTGGATGTTAAACCTTTGTCAGATGGGTCACTGGTGAAGAGTTCCACTCTAAACTTGTTTTGGAATTAACCTACAAGATTCCGGCCTGCTCTGTCTCCCAAAGTGCTATGGATTAACGGCGTGCGCCATCTGCCCGGCCTGTATATTTCTTTTTTCTTTTTTTTTTTTTTTTTTTTCTTTTTTTTTGGTTCTTAGCCTCAGCCTTTTAACGGCTGCGCTATCTCCACAGCCCCTTTTTTTGTCTTTTAAAGACAGGGTCTCCCTGTAGCCCCAGCTGGCCTGGAACTCGCTCTATACACCAGGCTGGCCTTGAACTCACAAAGATCCGCCTGCCTCTGCCTCCCAAGTGCTAGGATTAAAGGCATGCGCCACTACGTCCGGCCTGTCATTATTCTTAAGGACACTTCTTTTTTTTTATTTTATTTATTTCTGTATGTGTACGAATTGTACTGTTTGCATGCAGTTTGTGCACCCAGGTCGTGCAATTCTGCGGAGGGCAGAAGAGGGCCGCGGATCACTTCTCCCCTCCATTCGCAGTAGAGACGAGAAGATTCTACTTCTCTCTCTAGTTTTTGGAACACCTTTATATGTTGAAATGATAACTTTGTTCACCTTTGTATTTCCTTTTTTAAATTAGTTTAAATACATATTTATACTTTTATCTATTTCTATGGGTCATGCGCTCCACATAGTTAGTCCTGTGTCAAATGTTGTATGTAGTTTGTGCTGTGGATTCAGAAGAGGGTTTCAGAATACTGGGTTTTGGGATTTCAGATAGTTGGTAGCGTGCCAGTGGATTATGGTGTAAGAGTGACGCCTATCTGCAGACAAGTTCAGTGCTCTAACCAACTGAACCCAATGCTCCCCAGCCCTCTCCCCGTTATGTAATTTTTATTGAGTATCAAGTGTTGGCTGAAGTGTGTAACGGTGTATTCCTCAAGAACCCCAAGGTTGTGCACCCCAGGCCGCTGTCGTTAACAAATAAGAAGCCTAGCCCGGAGCGAAAAGACCGCGCGATGTCGACCGGGAAGACTCTTACTGCTTAGGCCAAATCGCTCTCCAGCCCAGAACACTCTTAAATAAACTATTCCTCCAAGTTTGCCCACACCCCTGCTTCCACCTGCCCTGGAACATTAAGACTTAGGGAACTCTACCTTATATCTATCCATGCTACTTCTATCTATTAGTCTATTCTATCATAATTCAATCATCTATCATCATATCTCATTTTCAGGGGCGGGTCTTTATTTATTTTTTGGTTATCATCATATATATATTGATATAATGATATATATATCTATTACAAGATAATACATTACAACATCAAATCTAGACCCTGTACCACCCGTCCCTACTACCCCCACCCACACCAGAGCTCATGCATTTTGCCAAACATAGATTTTCATTCTTTTCTTTCAGTCTTTAGACTTCGAATAATTGTGCAATCGATGCAGAAGTCGACTGTCTACAAGCAGACGTTCACCGGAAGTTTCAGGTCAGTTCATTTGAACTAGCAGTCCTTTGTGTTAGATTGTACTGTGTTCTTCCAATATGCATCAAGGAGCCCCGCACAAGGGGAATATAAAACTTATGGTTAATTGGCACTAGACATCCCAGTTTATGATGGAGATACCATTGTGTTTGTTTTCTGGGACTGTTGGTCTTCACTTAAGCGATAATATCGTTCTAGTTCCATTCATTTTTACTCTAAAGTGCAACCACTGTTCATGATTCACCTTCTTTCTTTACATAATCGCATAGAACTCCATTATGTAGATGTAACCCACATATTTCTCTATCCACTTGTAATTGGGGGCACTATGGAGAATGGTTCAGCTTTTTGCATAATTGTGAAGACAGCGTGCTGTAAAACATGGACATGTTCATGATAATCTCTAAAGAAGCAAAGATTGTAAGAATAGTAGTGTGAGGTTAAATACCCAGTAGGGTATACTACCCAAAAGGATGGGTCAGAGTAAGAGTAAGCTTCATTTTTGAGTCTTCACAAGAGTTTCTCCACACTGACTTTCCATAGTGGCTGTGCCGGAGTTACATTCCCACGACGAGCAACGAGAGAATGAGTGTTCGCCCTCTTTCTCCACAACTTCTCCGAACTAGGTATCATTTGTTTTCTTTTTTATTTTTCTTTTATTATTTTATTATCATTGATAGTGTAAGTGAAGTACTGTCTGTGCACTGCAAAGTTGCTAGCACCACCGTGTCGCGTCGTGCAATCGCACGGACTGGTCAGAAGAGGTGATCAGGATTCACCTGTAGCTGAGAAGTTTCTCCTGGAAATGGCAGGTTTCAAGAACGGTCTCAGGTACCCACCAGTGGGTCGGGGACCTTAGAACCACGGTCACTCGTAAGCATCCGGCGGGTCGGCAACTCTAACCACTAGGCCATCTCCTCCAGCCCCAATTTGTTTTCTTCTTTTCTTTTTTTAAATTTTTTTATAAATTTATTTATTTCTGTATGTTATGAAATGTACTGTCTGCATGCAAGTGTGCACCCGTGTCGTGCAATGCCGCGGGTCAGAAGAGGGTGTCGGATTCCCCTGGAACTGAGTTTCCTGGAATGGAGTTTCAGTACGATCTCTGGCCGCCATGTGGGTGCTGGGGATCGAACCCGGTCCTCTGGAAGAGCGGTCGGTGCTCTTAACTGCTAGGCCATCTCTCCAGCCCTCCCATTTGTTTTCTTGATCCTAGCCAGTTTCTATAGTTTTAATTTGCATTTCCTAATATTATTAGCGAAGTATGGACATTTTTTAAATTTTATTTTATTGTATGTGTATGAATGTACTGTCTGCATGTAGGTTTGTGCACCGTGTCATGCAGTGCCCGGAGGTAGAAGAGGGCTTCGGATCCCTGGAACTGGGTCAAAGGTGGTTCTTAGCCACCATGTGGGGCTGGGGAGTGAACCCGGTCCTCTGTAAGAGAGCAGTCGGCGCTCTTAACCTGCTAGGCCATCTCTCCAGCGTTTGAAGTTGAACATTTTAAGATTTCTCCCATCTTCTAATTCCTCACTTGTTAAGTCTCTGTCAGCTCTTTGCTCCATCTCTTTGTGAGTGATTCATTTGTTTTCTTTCTTTGTTTTTGTTGAGTAGTTTATATATTCTGGAAATCAATGCTTCATCGATGTATCTGTGGTGAAGGTTTCTCCCACTCTGTGGGTTTTCTTCACTTCTTGATTGTTCTTTAATGTACAGAAGCTTTTGAGTTTAATGAAGTCCATTTGTCAATTGTCGACCTTAAATCTTGCCGCTGCTGTCTGATTTAGGAAGTCTTTTCCTACTTTTCCTCACCTAGCCTATTCTTGTAGTCTGCTGCCAACTTTTCTTATCACCTTCAGAGTTTTGGGTTTCATCATGAGGTCTTTGATCCATCTGGAGTTGACTTGTGTACAGGGAGAGAGGTAGGAGTTTAACTTTATTCTTCTAAAAGTGGTGATCTAGTTTTGCCAATACCACTTGCTGAAGATGCTGTCCTTCCTCCACTGAGTCTTCTTGCCCCCTTGTCAAAATATGAGGTGAGCTGAAATTGTATGTGCTCAACCTTGGATCTTCGGTTTTGTTCCATTGGTCAACAGTCTGTTTTTGTGCCAGTCCAAGCTGTTTTTATGACTATAGCCCTGTAGTATAGTTTGAAAGCTTGGTATGAGATTCCCCCCTGTATTGCTCTTTTTGCTCAGGGTTGCTTTAGCTATTTGGGGTCTTTTGTTCTTTCCATTATGAAATTAAGGACTTTTTTTTCCCCAAGCCTGTGAAGAAACTCTTGGGAATTTTAATTGGGATTGTGTTGAATCTGTATATTATTTTGTAGAATGGACATTTTTTACTATATTAATTTCCCAATCCATGAGCATGGAAGTCTTTCCATCTTCTGCATGTCTTCTTCAATTTCCTTCAGGGTTTAATTTTTTTTAGATCTTTGGATCTTTGGTTCTTTGAGTTAGGTTTGTTCCTAGGTATCTTATTGTTTTTGAGGCTATTGTGAATGGGAAGTTCTCCTTGTAGTCCTTCTTCAGTTGCTTGTTGTTGGTGTAAAGAAGGCCTACTGATTTTTCTAAGTTAATTTTGTATCCTGCCACTTTACTGAAACTCTTGTTTCTAGGAGTTTTCTGATGGAGTTTTTAGCATCGCTTAGGTAAACAATCATATCATCAGCAAAAAGGGATAGCTTGACTTCCTCTTTTCCAATTAGTGCTCCTTTAATTTCTTTTTCTTGCCTTATTGCCCTAGCAAGTGTTTCAAGTATTATATTGAAGAGGAATGGTGATGGGGGCAGCCTTGCCAACTTCCTACCTTTAAGGGGAATGCTTCTGACTTTTCTCCATTTAGGAGATGTTTGGCGTGGGTTTCCTGTATATGGCTTTGATTACATTGAGGAATGATCCCTCCAACACAATTCCCTCTAGAACGTTAAGCATGAAGGGGATGCTGGATTTTTTCAAAGGCTTTTTCCTGTGTCCATTGAGATGATTGTGCCAGTTTTGTCTTTCAGTCCATATATGATGTTTTTATGATATTTATTGATTTTTGTATGTTGACCATCCCTGCATCTCTGGTATGAATCCAATTTGGTCATGTTGGATGATCTTTTTGATGTGGTCTGTATGCGGTTTGCAAGTATTTGTTGAGAATTTTGCATCTGTGTTCATTAATGAGATGGGTCTATAGTTCTCCTTTTGGTTGTTTCTTTGCCTGGTTTTAGTATTAGAGTGATGCTGGCTTCATAGAAGGAATTTGGGAGATTTTCCTCTGCTTGAATCCTTCTGAACAATTTGAGTAATAATAGTTGTAAGTCTTTTTGAAATGTTTTATAGAATTCTGCCATGAAGCCATCTGGGCCTGGGCCTTTTTTATTTTTTTATTTTTTATGTGTATGAGTATACTGTCTGCATGAAGGTTGGTGCACCTGTGTTATGCAATGACACGGAGGTCAGAAGAGGGGTCAGATTCCCCTGGAACTGGAGTTAAAGGCAGTTCTTAGCCACCATTTGGGTGGTGGGAATCGAACCTGGGTCCTCTGCTAAGAGCAATGCATCCTTAATGAGCCATCTCTCTAGCCCCAAGCCTGGGCTTTTTTTAGTTGGGAGGTTTCTTATTACATCTTCCATTTCTTCATATATTATGGGTCTGTTTAAGCTGTTGATCTCTTCTTGGTTAAGCTTTGGTGATTCCCAGAATTTCAGATATTCATCCATTTTTCCTAGGTTTTCAAATGTAGTAGAGTATAGGCTTTTGCAGTATTCCCATATGATTGTCTGGATCTTTTCATGGTCTGTGGTGATATTTCTCCTTTCATCATGGATTTTATTGATTTGAAGTTGCTCTTTCTTTCTTTTGGTTAACTGGGCTAGAGGTCTGTCTATCTTGTTTATTCTTGCAAAGAACCAACATTTGGAATCGTTGATTTTTGTATTGTTTTCTTTGTTTCTATTTCATTGATCTCTGCTCTGATTTTTGTTATTTCTTCCTGTCTGTTGCGTTTAGAGTTCATCTGTTGTTGTCTCTCAAGTGTATTTAGCTGCAGTGTTAGATCATTCACTTGTGCTCTGTGGTGGTTTGAATGAGTGTCCCCCATAGGCTTTATGTATTCAGATATTTTGTCTCCAGTTGGTGGCCTGTTTTTGGAGGTCTTAGAAGGTGTGGCCATGCTAGAGGAAGTATGTCACTGGGGCAGCGCTTAGTTGAGTTTAACAAGCCTTTGTGGTCTCCAGTGTTCTCTCTCTTGGCTTCCTGTGCTCATTGCGAGATGTGACCCTCGGCTCACTGCTCCAGCTCCAGCCGCCATGCCTCCCACCACAATGGACTCTAATTCCCTGGAACTGTCATTGTAAGCGCAAAAGAAACTCTTCCTTTATAAGTTCCTTTGTCATGGTGTTTTTCACAGCAACAGAAAAGTGACTAATACAGTTATTTGGTACCAGAGAGTGGGCTGTTGGCTGTGAAGAACCTGACCATGTGGAAGAGAAGTTTGGAGAAATGTGGAAGACTTTGGAACTTTGGGCTAGAAAAGCTGTTGACTACTGTAAGCAGAGCTTAATAGGCCATTCTAGTAGAAGCCTGGAAGAAAGTATTGTTGCAAAAAATGTAGTTCAGAGAAAAAATAAAGACTTAGGCAGCAACTGGATATTTTGATAAAGAGTCTGGCAGCGTTTGCCCACAGCCAAATGTTTGCCTGATGCTAAGTTGAAAAGCAATGGACTAATGTCTTTGGCAGAGGATGTTTCAAGACAGCCTAATGTAGAAATGGTGGCATGGCTATTAATGGTGAATATTGTACAGATCTACAGTGAAGAAGAGCAGGTGGGGCAGAAGGAAATGCAGAATGTACAGTTTAGATCTGAAAACCCCACTAGGAAGATTAAAGGTGGGGCCAAGGCATGTGAAGGAGAGGTTCCTTTTTGATAAGGAGATTAAAAGTGATTAAGGACAGGCCTCAAGATTTACAAGTAAAAAAGAAAAGTACCTTCAGGGCAAGACCATACCAGCTAATCCTCTAACTTTTGAAAGGAAAATACTGAGAAAGGGTTTTCTGCTCCAACAAGTTCAGGGCATGAGAAAAGTTGCAAATGGTTGAAATAGGCCAGGGTCCATCCCAAAATTGAGCCAAACTCGGCAGTTTCATCACGTGGTGCTGGCTTTAGAGGCATAAATTTGCAAGAGTGAAGGGGTCTTGTCTTCTTCCTCCACGGTTTCAGAGAGCATCGCCAAGGTCAGGCAGAGTGCGCAAGGGGTGTCCCCTGAATAAAGAAGGCCCTGATAAGAGAGCCCAGGCCATGTGTGAAAGCTGTGAATGTGAAGCCTGGTTGGAAGGGAGACCCAAAGAAGAACATTAGAGATGCCAGACACTGTGAGATATTTGCCAAGGAGAGCTGCATACAGGAGTGGTAAGCCGCAAGAAAGATATGTCATGTTGCAACAAAGCTGAAGAACAGAGCCATCTAAGCCCTTTGGAAGTAAAATCCCAGAAGTCGCACATGGAGCTACTGGACTTGGTTTTTGCCCTGCTGGTTTTCAGTCTGGCTTTGGTCCAGTATTTCCCCCTTCACAATAGCCTCAAAAACAATAGATACCTAGGAACAAACCTAACCAAGATACCAAAGATCCCTAAAAAATTTAAACCCCTGAAGGAAATTGAAGAAGACATCAGAAGATGGAAAGACCTTCCATGCTCATGGATTGGGAAAATTAATATAGTAAAAATGTCCATTCTACCAAAAATAATATACAGATTCAACACAATCCCAATTAAAATTCCCAAGAGTTTCTTCACAGGCTTGGGGGGAAAAAGTCCTTAATTTCATATGGAAAAACAAAAGACCCCAAATAGCTAAAGCAACCCTGAGCAAAAAGAGCAATACAGGGGGGAATCTCTATCCAGACTTCAAACTATACTACAGGGCTATAGCATAAAAACAGCTTGGTACTGGCACAAAAACAGACCTGTGACCAATGGAACAAAACCGAAGATCCAAGGTTGAGCACATACAATTTCAGCCACCCATATTGACAAGGGGGCAAGAGACTCAGTGGAGGAAAGACAGCATCTTCAGCAAGTGGTATTGGCAAAACTAGATCACCACTTGTAGAAGAATAAAGTTAAACTCCTACCTCTCTCCCTGTACACAAGTCAACTCCAGATGGATCAAAGACCTCAATGTGAAACCCAAAACTCTGAAGGTGATAGAAGAAAAAGATGGCAGCAGACTACAAGACATAGGCATAGGTGTAGGAAAAGTAGGAAAAGACTTCCTAAATCAGACAGCAGCGGCGCAAGAATTAAGGTCGACAATTGACAAATGGGACTTCATTAAACTCAAAAGCTTCTGTACATTAAGAGAAACAATCAAGAAGTGAAGAGAAAACCCACAGAGTGGGAGGAAACCTTCACCACAGATACATCTGATGAAGCATTGATTTCCAGAATATATAAACTACTCAAAAAACAAAGAAAGAAAACAAATGAATCACTCAAAAGATGGAGCAAAGAGCTGAGCAGAGACTTAACAAGTGAGGAATTAGAGATGGCCGAGAAACATCTTTAAAATGTTCAACTTCAACACTGGAGAGATGGCCTAGCAGTTAAGAGCGCCGACTGCTCTTACAGAGGACCCGGGTTCAATCCCCAGCACCCACATGGTGGCTAAGAACCACCTTTGAACCCAGTTCCAGGGGAATCCGAAGCCCTCTTCTGACCTCCGCGGCACTGCATGACACGGGTGCACAAACCTACATGCAGACAGTACATTCATACACATACAAAAATAAATAAAATTTAAAAAATGTTCACTTCCGCTAATAAATTAAGGAAATTGCAAATTAAAACTAATGAAACTGGCTAGGATCAAGAAAAAATGGGAGGGCTGGAGAGATGGCCTAGCAGTTAAAAGCACGACCGCTCTTACAGAGGACCCGGGTTCGATCCCCAGCACCCACATGGCGGCCGAGAATCGTCTGAACTCCAATCCAGGAGAACTCCAGTTCCAGGGGAATCCGACACCCTCTTCTGACCCCCGCGCATTGCACGACACGGGTGCACAAACTTGCATGCAGACAGTACATCATACACATACAGAAATAAATAAATTAATAAAAAATTTAAAAAAAGAAAAAAAGAAAACAAAGGGGCTGGAGAGAATGGCCTAGTGTTAAGAGTGCCGACCGCTCTTACAGGGACCGGGTTCGATTCCCCAGCACCCACATGGTGGCGAGAACCGTCTGAAACTCCAATTTCCAGGAGAACTCCATTCCAGGTGAATCCGACACCCTCTTCTGACCTCCGTGCATTGCACCGACACGGGTGCACAAACTGCATGCAGACAGTACATTCATACACAAGAAATAAAAAATAAAAAGAAAAATAAAAAAGAAAACAAATGATACCAAGTTCTGGAGAAGTTGTGGGAAAAGGGGAACACTCATCCTCTGCTGGTGGGAATGTAAACTCGCACAGCCACTATGGAAAGCAGTGTGGAGAACTCTTGGAAGACTCAAAATGAGCTTACCACCTGACCCACCTTGTGGGTGTATACCACTACTGGGTATATACCCACAAGACTCATCTTACCCCAGAGATACATGAACAGCCATGTTTACTGCAGCTGTCTTCACATAGCAAAAAGCTGGAACCATCCCAAGTGCCCCTCAATTGACAAGTGGATAGAGAAAATGTGGTACATCTACATAATGGAGTTCTATGCATCAGTAAAGAAAGATGACATCATGAACATTGCAGGTAAATAGATGGAACTAAAAGATATTATGTTAAGTGAAGTACCACAGTCCCAGAAAAACAAACGACAAATGGTATCCCTCATCTGTGGATGCTAGTGCCAATTACCTAGTTGTAAGTATTTCTTGTGCGGGGCTCCTTGATGCATATTGGAAGAACACAACAACAACACAGAAAGGACTGCATCAAGAACTGACGAAAGGTGAACTCTGCTTGAACAGTCAACTTCTGCATCGGGAATTTTGAGAAAGACTGAGAAAAAGATGAAAAACATGTTTGGCAGAATGCATGAGCTCTGGTGTGGTGGGGTAGTAGGGAGGGTGACACGGGTCTAGATTTGATTTGTAATGTATCTTGTATAGGATATTAATATATATATATATTAATATATATATAGATGATAAAAGAAAAAATAAAATAAAACCCTCCCTGAAAATAGATAGATGATAGATGATTGATTGATTGATAGATAGATAATAGATAGATAGAATGATAGATAAGGTAGAGTCTAAGTCTTAATGTTCCAGGGCCAGGTGGAAGCAGGGGTGTGGGCAAACTTGGAGGAATAGTTTATTTAAAGTGTTCTGGGCTGGAGAGATGGCCTAGCAGTTAAGAGCGCCGACCGCTCTAACAGAGGTCCAGGGTTTGATCCCCACACCCAAAGTGGCGGCCGAGAACCGTCTGAAACTCCAATTCCAGGAGAACTCCAGTTCCCAGGGGAATCCGACACCTGACACCCTCTTCTGACCTCCGCAGCATTGCACGACATGGGTGCACAAACCTGCATGCAGACAGTACATTCGAACACATACAAGAAATAAATAAAATAAAAAAAAAAATTTTAATAAGGGGTGGCGTATGCCTTTTAATCCTAGCACTTGGGAGGCTAAGGCAGGCGGAGATACGAAGGTGAGTTCTAAATACTATACGGCTCACGCCTTTACGGTCAGGATGATAGAGGGCAGAGAGGCCTAGTAGTATACGCTAGGCGCATGCTGGGGCTACAGGGAGACCTGTCTTTAAAAGACAAAAAAAAGGGGCTGTGGGAAGATAGCGCAGCCGTTAAAGGCTGAGGCTAAGAACCAAAAAAAAGAACAAAAAAAAAAAAAAAAAAAGAAAGAAAATGACAGAAGACAGGCCGCAAGTGGCGCACGCCGTTAATCCTAGCACCTGGGAGACAGAGGCAGGCGGACTTTGTGATNTGAGTTCAAGGCCAGCCTGGTCTACAGAGTGAGTTCCAGGACAGCTGGGACTACAGGGAGACCCTGTCTCGAAAAGACCAAAAAAAAAAAAGAATAATGACAGGGCAGTCCCACCTTCCACAACAGACAACTCTAGAAAGGCCGGGCACAGTCAATACTGAGGGCAAAGGTGCCCAGCCCTGATGACTGTAGAGGGGAAGAAGGAGGGGCCTAAGCCCGAACTGGGCAGCATCTTCCCCTGACTACTGCCTAGCTTTCTTTCGATTTTTTTTTTTTTTTGCCTGATTTAATTTTTGGGTGTCTTAAACTCGCAGCAGTCCTCCTGCCTCACCCTCTCAAGTACTGGGATTCCAGGCTTCTGCCATCTGGGGCGATTTCCAGTTCCCGTTACAGTCCCTGTCCTCCATCACACATCATTCATCACAACTGGAGAGGCTCCACGTAGGCTTGGCTAGTCTGGAACTGGGATCCTTCAGCCTCCACCGCCTTAGCTCTGGAGTTACAGTCGTGCAGCACAGCCTGCTCTAATCGATCAGATGGCAGCACAGGAAAGTTTTGTTTTTGTGATTTTCCTACTGTGGACCAGAGGAATTGGGTCCAGAGGCCAGAAGAAAACGTTGTGTGCAACAAAAGGAAGCTGTGCCTCAATGAGGCACACCCGCCCCGCCTCCTGCACCTCCCCGCCCCGCCCCCCCAATCTCACCCTTCATCTCCCTCACCCCGCGGTCCTCTCTCCTCCTCATGGCATCTGCTCCTCTAGTTCGGGATTCTGGAGCACGTTTTCAAGTCCCCCCAACCTCAAGAGCAGCGCACGGTCTGACCCGTACCATCTCTTTACACAGGGATGAAGAGGGCGGGGTGGTACCCGGCAGAGTGGGTTTCAGTGCTTTCACAGGACCCTGGGGTGGGTTGATTCCTAGCAAGGATGCACTAGGGAAGGTGGTCCTGGGTGAGGGGAGAAGAGAACTAAGGAGAGAGGAGAGGCTGAGGGAAGAGGAGAGGCTGAGGGAAGAGGAGAGGCTGAGGGGAGGGGAGGGACGGAGGGGATGGGAGAGGCTGAGAGGAGAGGGGGAAGGCCATGGAGACCCGCGGGACCGCTCGGAGCAGGCGGCGTAGCCTGGCTTCTGCTCCCGGGCGTTCACCCGGACCTCCCGACCTGCCCCCTGCCCCGGCCGCTGGCCTCAGTCCAGCCTCCCGCGTCCTCTGGCACCGGACTATGGGGATCACCCCTCCGAGAGCTCGGCAGAGACTCCGGGGTCACCCGAGTGGGCAGATCCCTGCGCGGGGAAGGGTGTGTGCCTCGGTTTCCTTGGCGACGCCTGTCTGGGGCGTCCCAGCCTGAAATTGACTGGAAGAGCCTGCACAGGGCTTGGAGTTGGGGTTCTGAGGCGGCCTGCTGAGCCGCCGGGCGCCGGTTTGGGCGTGTAGGGTGCCGGGTGGCCGCGGGGGTGCGGACCCGCGAGGGTCCCGGTCCGGTGACGTGTTTGGTGACGCGTTCCCTCCAGTTGCGTTACAATGGCTGAGCTGCGTCTGACCTCAAGGGCCAATTTGGGAACGGGAGCCACCGGCGCGGAACCGGCTCAGAGTCGCCGGGCGGGACGGGGTGGGGGGTGGGGGGGGTCCCCGGCTGCGCAGTTTGGATGTTCTTGGAGCTCCTTTTCTCAGGGGCTCAGCGATCCTGCGGGTTCCAAACTGGAGTGAAGGCGGAGAGACTCCAGGTGAGCCAGGAAGGCTCCACTGGGATGGGCCGAAGGCCGAGTCCCAGCACCGCTGGTGTTCCACTGATTGCTGAGAGGTGCCTGGGTGTTTATTTACAGATTGACTCTTCTGTGGCTGAGGCGCTCTCTATCCTTCCCCTCTTGAGTGCTGGGATCACGCGTGTGGCCCCTCACTCACACATCCTAGTAGTTTTAACTCTGTGGCGCCCGGGGGTTGGGGGGAGGGAATGGGACAGAGGACCTGGTCCTAGGATTAAATGTGAGTGTATTTGAGGAGGAGGAGCCCCTTTAAAACATGTTATTTAGCCGGGGGTGGGGGTGGGGCGTTGTGGCGCACGGGAGGCAGAAGCAGGCGGATCTCTGTGAGTTTAAGGCCAGCCTAGTCTACAAAGTGAGTTCAAGGCCAGCCTGGTCTACAAAGTGAGTTCAAGGCCGGCTGGGGCTACAGGGATACAGGGAGACCCTGTCTCAAAAACACCAAAAAGGGGAGCGGCGTAGCCTGGTTGGGGCGGCACGGGCTCCTATTAATGGCCTAGCGGACTTGGAGGGGCAGAGGCGTGAGGTAGATGCTGGTTTGTAAGTTTCAAGGGGCCAGAAGCCGGGTCTAGGCAAAGCGAGAGATTCCAGGACAGCGGTGGCTGGTCTACAGGAGACCCTGTCTCGAAAAGACAAAAAAAAAAAAAAAAAAAAAAAAAAAAGAAACACCAAAAAAAATTGTTATTAGGCTCCAGAATACAGAAATTTTGTTCAAGAGTGTGCAGCAGTGCATGTCTGTGATCTCAGCACTAGGGAGGCTGAGCTCTGTCTCAAAAATAAGTAAGATAAGGCCTGGCCTGGTGTCGCTAGCTTAAACACCAGCACTCGGCAGATTTCTGAATTCAAGGCCAGCTGGTCTACATAGCGAGTCCAGGAAGCTGGGACTAAAAGAAGACAAGACAAAAAAAAACAAAAAAAATAAATAAATAAATAAATAATAAATAATAAATAAATAGCCTGTAGTGCTCCACTTCTCAGAAATCTTTTAGATTTTTACTATCTTTAAAATTATGTGTACTTGGGGGCGGGGGTCCTCCACATGAGTGCAAATGCCCATGGAAGTATCAGATCCCTCTGGAGCTGGAGTTACAAGCAGTTCTGAGCCGTCTGATGTGGGTGCTGGGAAACAAACTCAGGTTCTCTGCAAGAGCAGTATAAGCTTTTTTTTTTGGTCTTTTTGATCTTTTTGAGACAGGGTCTCCCTGTAGTCCCAGCTGTCCTGGAACTCACTCTGTAGACCAGGCTGGCCTTGAACTCACAAAGATCCGCCTGCCTCTGCCTCCCAAGTGCTAGGATTAAAGGCGTGTGCCACCATGCCCGGCAATAGCAGTATAGCTTTTAACCTCTAAGCCTTCTCTCCAGAATTGTTTATCTATCTATCTATCTATCTATCTATCTATCTATCTATCTATCTATGTATCTATCTCTCTATCTATGTATCTATGTATCTATCTATCTATCTATCCATATCTATCTATCTATCTTTTTCCTTCAATGTGTATCAGTGTTTTCTCTACTACCATGTTCATCCAGTGCCCTCAGAGGCCAGAAAAGGGCACCAGGTCACTTGGAATTGCAGTTGCAGGCAGTTGTGAGCTACCTGATGTGCATGCTGGGCGTGGTCATGCACGCTTTTAATCCTAGCACTTGGGGGGGGGCAGGTGGATCTCTGTGAGTTCAAGTCCAGCCTGGTCTACAAAGCAAGCTCCAGGCCAGCTCGGATTAAAGAGAGACCCTGTCTCAAAAATACAAAAAGAAAAAAAAAAAGAAAAAAAGAGAGCAATGAATTCTCTGAATAGTTGAGCCATCTCTCCAGCTCTTCAGAAATCTTGATTGGGCCAGTGTGGTGATGAAAGCCTCTAATCCTAGCACTCTGGAAGTGGAGCAGAGGGACTGCTTGAACTATGGAGTGAGACACACAGGGGTGACTATTTATTTATTTATTTATTTATTTATTGTGTTTTTTAACAAACAAACAAAATAGACTTGTTTGGAATCTTGACAGCCATCTTTAGAGTGGTCTGAGTCACTCGTCCATAGATTCTTAATAGAGAAGAAAAGCAAGCAAAGTAGCCAGAGTGAGTAGAGTCTTTAAGGAGTCCAGAACACAATAACCTGGTCCCACAGTAGAATATATCACAGTTATAAGAACAGTACAGTTGAGTTAGGTCCTGTGAGGAATTGAGAATACATAGCCACTTTACTTCCTCCCTTTGTGTAGCTAAGGTATCATCTACCACTGCCATGTAAGCACTTTGCCATGAAAGCCATCTGGTTTCACCTGTAAACCTGTACTCATAGCTCTGTCATTCAGAATGGCCAAGAGCTGTAAAGAACCCAGTGTCCGAGGAGAGAATGACATGCAAGGAAAAGGTGGTGTACACATACAATGAACATTATTCAGTTTTAGAAGTTCTGAAACATGCAACCTCATGGATCAAATTTGAGGACATTATGCTTAGTGGAACAAGGCAAGCCCCCCAAATACAGGTGCTATGTAATTCCACTTACATGGGGTACTAAAAGTAGTTAAACTCAGAGCTTTATTTTTTTATTTTATTTTAGGTATTTTTTTTTTTTTTTTGAGAAGGTGTCTCCCTTTAGTCCCAGCTGGCCTGGAGCTTGCTCTGTAGACTAGGTTGGCCTTGAACTCACAGAGATCCGCCTGCCTCTGTCTCCTGAGTGCTGGGATTAAAGGTGTGTGCCACCATGCCCAGCTTTTTTTTTTTTTTTTGTATGTGTAGGAGTGTACTGTCTGCATGTAAGTTTGTGCACCATGTCGTGCAATGCCACGGCATCGAGAAGAGGGTCTGAATTCCCTGGAACGGAGTTCTCCTGGAATTGGAAGTTACAGACGTTTTCCTCTTAAGCCGCACATGTGGGGTGCTGGGGATCGAACGTGGTCCTCTGAAGAGCAGTCGGTGCTCTTAACCGCTAGGCTAATCTCTCCAGCCCTTTTTTTTTTTTTTTTTTTTTTTTGAGACAGGATCTCCCTTTAGTCCAGCTGGCCTAGAACTCACTCTGTAGACCAGGCTGGCCTTAAACTCACAGAGATCTGCCTGCCTCTGCCTCCTGAGTGCTAGAATTAAAGGCATGTGCCACCACGCCCAGCTACTCAGAGAGCTTTAAACAAATCATAGAACTCCAATAAAAAAAAAATACTACATCAATGATGAAAAAGCACAGGAGTTTGGTTAGCAGACATCTTATTCTCAAATACTTGGAAGTTACTGGGGCAAAAGGATCCCCAGCTCCACCCCAACATGGAAAACATAGTGAGACCCATTTTGAAAGGAATTCCTGTTATATAGTGAGTCCCATTCCAGCTTGAATATAGGCAAAGATTCACTGTTGCTTCAAGATTCCAACCATGTCTTTTGGGGCAAGGTTCAGATTGAATAGAGGCAGTGTTTGACAATGGAAAGTTGCCTGTGTGTGCCCTCTGTGTTGTGCTACCTTTTGACTGGCCTGTCCTGCTGGATGACATTTAGTAGACAAGAAACACTACCAAAGCCAGGACTTACTCTGGACATACAGACTTGATCATGGAGGCTGCACAAGAGCCAGGAGTTCTGCTTTGAATAAAACTACAATGAGGGGCCGACTGCTCTTGCAGAGGACCCAGGTTCGATCCCCAGCACCCACTTGGTGGCTGAGAACCGTCCGTAACTCCAATTCCAGGAGAACTCCAGTTCCAGGGGAATCCGACGCCCTCTTCTGACCTCTGTGGCATTGCACGACATGGGTGCACAGACCTACATGCAGACAGTACATTCATACACATAAAATAAATAAATAAATAAATAATTTTTTAAAAGTCGCTTAAAAAAAACTACTCTAACAAAATATTCTCATTATTTTTCCACAGGCCTCGGAAAACCATGTCTGCCAATAAGGGAATGGCCATAGGCATCGACCTGGGCACCACTTACTCATGTGTGGGTGTGTTCCAGCATGGCAAGGTAGAGATCATTGCCAATGACCAGGGCAACCGCACAACCCCCAGCTATGTGGCCTTCACTGACACCGAGCGGCTCATTGGGGATGCGGCCAAGAACCAGGTAGCCATGAATCCCCAGAACACTGTTTTTGATGCCAAACGTCTGATTGGCAGGAAGTTTAATGATCCTGTTGTGCAGTCTGATATGAAACTTTGGCCATTTCAAGTGATCGATGAAGGAGGCAAGCCCAAGGTGCTGGTGTCCTACAAAGGGGAGAAGAAAGCTTTCTACCCTGAGGAGATCTCTTCCATGGTGCTAACTAAGATGAAGGAGACTGCAGAGGCTTTCTTGGGCCACAATGTCACCAATGCTGTGATCACTGTGCCAGCCTATTTCAACGACTCTCAACGCCAGGCCACCAAGGATGCAGGTGTGATTGCAGGACTCAATGTGCTGAGAATCATCAATGAGCCCACTGCAGCAGCTATTGCCTATGGGCTAGATAAAGCGGGTCATGGAGAGCGTCATGTCCTCATCTTTGATTTAGGTGGTGGCACATTTGATGTGTCCATCCTGACCATAGATGATGGGATCTTCGAGGTCAAGGCCACAGCCGGCGACACACACCTGGGAGGGGAGGACTTCGACAACCGACTGGTGAGCCACTTTGTGGAGGAGTTCAAGAGGAAACACAAGAAGGACATCAGCCCAAACAAGCGGGCAGTGCGGAGGCTGCGCACAGCCTGTGAGAGAGCCAAGAGGACGCTGTCCTCCAGCACGCAGGCCAACCTGGAGATCGATTCACTGTTTGAGGGCATTGATTTCTACACATCCATCACCAGAGCGCGGTTTGAGGAGCTGTGTGCAGACCTGTTTAGAGGCACCCTGGAGCCTGTGGAAAAATCTCTTTGGGATGCAAAGATGGATAAGGCCAAAATTCACGACATTGTTTTAGTAGGCGGCTCTACCCGTATCCCTAAGGTGCAGAAACTCCTTCAGGACTACTTTAATGGACGTGATCTCAACAAGAGCATCAACCCTGATGAGGCGGTAGCCTATGGAGCTGCAGTACAGGCAGCTATTTTAATGGGAGACAAGTCTGAGAAAGTACAGGATCTGCTTTTGTTGGATGTAGCTCCCCTGTCTCTAGGATTGGAGACGGCTGGGGGGGTGATGACTGTTCTGATCAAGCGCAACTCCACCATCCCCACCAAGCAAACACAGATCTTCACCACCTATTCAGATAACCAGCCTGGGGTGCTGATCCAGGTGTATGAGGGTGAGAGAGCCATGACCCGGGACAACAACTTGCTGGGGCGTTTTGACCTAACCGGAATACCCCCTGCACCTAGGGGTGTGCCACAGATCGAGGTGACCTTTGACATTGATGCCAATGGGATTCTCAATGTCACAGCCATGGACAAGAGCACAGGCAAGGCCAACAAGATCACCATCACCAACGACAAGGGGCGCCTGAGCAAGGAGGAGATTGAGCGCATGGTTTTGGATGCTGAGAAATATAAAGCTGAAGATGAGGGCCAGAGGGAAAAGATCGCTGCAAAAAATGCCTTAGAATCCTATGCTTTTAACATGAAGAGTGCTGTGAGTGATGAAGGGTTGAAGGGCAAGATAAGTGAGTTTGACAAAAAGAAAATATTGGATAAATGCAATGAGATCCTGTCCTGGCTGGAGGCCAACCAACTGGCTGAGAAAGATGAGTTTGACCATAAGAGAAAAGAATTGGAGAATATGTGTAACCCTGTGATTACCAAACTCTACCAGGGAGGGTGCACTGGGCCCACATGCATGCCAGGGTACACACCCGGGACGGCTGCCACAGGCCCCACCATTGAAGAAGTAGATTAACTCCTGGAACCAGAGGGTTCTAGGGTCCCTCTAACATTAATTTCATTCCTTTCATCTTCAAACACCATTATAACTCTTGAATCAATTGGACTTGAACTTAAGTTACCATCCTTTGGGATTCTGATGGAGAAGTTTCCTATACCATCTTTTCATTCTGTAACATCTTGTCTATGAATTTGAACTGGACCTTTAGGAAAACCAGGCCCCTCTTTGAACCATTTAATGAATTTCAATGTTATTTATTAGACCCCCACGTTTCTCCTCCCTGTGTGGATGGTTATTTGTCACTCAGTAAATTTGTTCCCAAAAGGAAATTACTTTGGATGTTTGTGGGTTTTTGTTTTGTTTTCTCCTCCTCCTCCTCCTCCTCCTCCTCCTCCTCCTCCTTCTTTTTGAAACAGTCTCACTCTGTAGCCCGAGTTGGCCTGGAACTCACAGAGATTTGCTTACCTCTGCCACCCAAGTCTGGGACTAAAGGTGTGTACTATCAAGCACCTGTAAATTTGAGTCAGGGTTTACAGGTCTGGCTGACCTGTAATTTACTATGTTGGCCAACTTGGCTTTGAACTTGCAGTGATCCCCTGGCCGATTCCCTGGCTCTGCCATCTGAGTTCTGAGATTATAGGCATGAACCATCATGCCCAGTGCATTGTTTTTGTTTTGGTTTTGGACAGGGTTTTATGTAGTCTAGGCTATCCTCAACTCAATGTGTAGCCAAGGATGACCCTAAACTCCTGATCCTCCTTTGATAGGCCTGCAACATCATGGCTAGATTACCTTCGGTTACTTTAAATTATAAATTACCTTGATAAGAAAGTTTCTAGGGCATAAGTCCTCTTGGTTGTGAGTTTATTGTTAATTATTAATATTAATAATAAGTATAGTAAGGCTATGCTTTCAGGAATCATTTCTATAGTATGTTACTAGAGAAGTTTCTCTGACTGTGTGGAGTACCAGAAACCACGAGGAGGAGACGTAGCGTTCTCTCCTGAGCGTGAAGCCAGATCTTGGTGTTGCTTTACTGCCATTGATGATCGTTCTTTTCTTCTTCGGGAGAGTGGAGGGAGAGAATGCAGTCTGAGTGGGAAAAAAGGAAAGAAAAAAATTAACCTGGTAAGAAAAAAGTATGTAGATTTTTATAAGTTCAGGATTTCAAACATAATTTTTGTTGTTGTTGTTGTTCAGACAGGGTCTCCCTGTAGCCCCAGCTGGCCTTGAGCTCACAGAGATATACCTCTGCCTCCTGAGTGCTGGGATTAAAGGCATGCATCACCATACCAGGCACAAATAATTTTCTTGTTTTGGTTTTGGTTTTGGTGTTTAGACAGGGGCCCATGTAGTCCAGGCTAGCCTTGATCTTGTTCATGCTGCCTCCATGTGCTGAGTATTGGGATTACAGAATGTGCACAGTTGTAGAACTGCCTAGAAATATAGTTTTCTCTTCTCAGCTGGAGCAGTTGCTAGCTGTGGTTACTAATTTTAATCAGTTACAGGCTAAATCACGTGCTGTGGATTCTGCTGAACTCAGGCACAAATTCTGCTTGATGTCCTGATGGATTCAAATCTGGGTACAGTGATATGTGCCTATAATCTCGGTGGCTGAGGAGGTGGAGGGAGGAGGACCCCTGACACTAGTTGGCAAGTCAGCATAGCTGAGTCAGTGAGCTCCAGGTTCAGTGAGAGACCTGTCTCAAAAAAGGCAAGAGAGTTGAGCGAGACACCCATTGTTGACCTGTGGCCTCCACAGGCATGTTTGCTTGTTTATGCACGCACACACAGAGACACAGACACAGACACAGACACAGACACACACACACACACACACACACACACACACACACAAAAGCCCTGGCTGCAATCTAGCTTAGCATCTTGGCATCACTGTAGAGAATTATACTTTTTATTTTTATTTTTTATTTTTTGTTTTATTTATTTTTGTATGTGTATGAATGTACTGTCTGCGTGTAGGTCTGTGCAATGCCACAGAGGTCAGAAGAGGGTGTCGGATTTCCCTGGAACTGGAGTTATGGATGGTTGTTTGCTGCCATCTGGCTGCTGGGAATCAAATCTCGGTCCTGTTCCAGAGCAAGCAGTGATCTTAACTGCTGAGGCATCCCAGCCACTTCCCTCCCCATATTTTTAAACTTTGTATAGGACTGTCTATAAAGGACTAAAACAGACTAGACTAGCTCAGGGGCAGAAATTCATCTCCAAATATTACTTTGGTAGTACTGGGGACAGTACTGAGGGGCTGGTGACAATGGCTGTAATAAGTTCACCAAAGAGCAGACTGTTGAAAATGAAGGACTAATAGAAATACTACAGAAGCTGAAACAAGTGAGTTCCCTGCTGGCACTACCATGTGGGGAAGGAAGCATTGCCCCCCCCTTCTCTTTCTCAGATCAGGATTTGGGAGCTAGAGAGATTGATCAGCAGTTAAAGAGCACTGGCTACTCTTGCAGAAGATCAGGGTTTGGTTCCCAGCATTCACATGATGCCCTCTTCTGACCTCTGTGGACATTGCATGACACAGGTGCACTTACAGAGATGCAGGCAATATACTCACAAACAGAAAAATACATTTTT